>OZ024750.1:53967264-53977264 GCA_964016885.1 Eledone cirrhosa
TTTTTTATACAGCTGTCGTCTTTCACGCACATCACGTGACCATACCAACGTAATCTACTCTTAAGTAAACAGCATCTGATCCCTCTTATTCCTAATTTCTCACTTAGTTCGTTTATGTTTTGCCATTCGTGTATTATTACATATCCAACGGAGCATGCATGTTTCGTTCCTTTCCAGTCTGCGCAGATCCTCTGCACGTAATGCCCAGGTCTCACTGCCATGTAGCATTGCTGTTTGTATACAGGCATCATACAATCTGCCTTTCATTTTTAGAGAGAAACCTTTTTAAGGCCAACAGCGGTATAAGCTCTCTGAACTTTTTCCATCTCGTTCTAACTCTGGCTACTGTACTTTCAGAACACCTTCCACCACTGCTGATTTTGTCACCCAAGTAACGGAAAGTGTCCACTATTTCTATAGAACCATCTGGGCAGTAGAATGAGCTAGTATCCTGTGGGCACTTGCTACTTATTGCACCTAAGCATCAGCCACATATAAAGTCTACGTTCTTAGATAGTTTACCTGTGATCCCACTACATCTTTTTTGTACCCATAGTTTGCATTTGGGACAAAGAATGGAATTTCTGCTTACTCCTTTCCTACACACTGAGCATGGCCATTTCCCAGAGGCCACCTGTGCCCTATTTTCCTTTCTACAAACTAGAACTTTAGTCTTAGACAAGTTAACTTTAAGACCTTTTGATTCTAGGCTTCCATGTTTGGAATTTCTGCTCTAGTTCCACCATAGATTCAGCTATGGGAGTTAGATCATCTGCATATAGGAGCTCCCATGGGCAGCCGGTCTTGAACTCCTCTGTTATAGCCTGAAGGGCAATAATAAACAGGAGGGGGCTAAGGACAGAGCCTTGATGATCACCTACTTTTACACTAAATTCTTCACTATATTCATTGTTAATTCTAACATTGCTGACTGTATCTTTATACATGGCTTGCATAGCTCTCACAAGCCATTCATCTACTCCTAGTTTTCTAAGGGCCCACCAAATAATGGAGTGTGGGACTCTGTCAAAGGCTTTCTCCAAGTCAACAAAAGCTAAGTAGAGGTGTTTACTTTTAGCTAGGTACTTCTTCTGTAGTTGTCGTACAAGGAAAAGAGCATTTGTCGTACTTTTAACTGACACAAACCCAAACTGCAGTTCATCTAGATCAATTCGATCTCTGATTAGTTGTTCTATAACTCTTCCTGAGACTTTCACGAGCTGGTCAACTAACTTAATGCCTCTATAGTTTACCCTATCTTGAGCATCTCCTTTACCCTTGTAGCAGTTAACGATGGTGCTGCTATGCCTGTCCTTTGGTATGGCCCCATTCTGTATTACTTGGTTTACTATCTGAGTGACCATAGTATGTCCCACCATTCCAGATGCTTTCAACATCTCAGCAACTATCTCCAAAGGCCCAGCTGCCTTGCTTGTCTTCATATCTTTGATTGCCTTACTTATTATACTACCTTTAACTTGCACCGCTGGTCCCTCTCGTAGTGACACTTCCAAACTACCTTCTTATCAGTATAAGTGAGGGCAAGTACACCATCATCATTACGGACATACTTCTCCTCGACAATATCACGGTTTTCCTTGACACATTGTCTTGCAATCCTGAACACCTCACGTTTTTGGTCCTCGCATTGTAGAACATGCTTGAACTTTCTTTCCTCTGCTTCTCTTCTTGCAAGGTACACTTGTCTCCTAGCTTCTCTCCTGGCCACTTGATAGTGTTCTCTACTTCCCCCATCCTGCCATACTTTCCAAGCCTGCATTTTGGCCTTGATTGTCTCCTCCACCTTACTGTACCACCACCAACTTACTCTCCTCCTGCCTATAGGTCTGTTGCCTTCAGCAGGTTAACTTTCAAGTATTCCCACTGTTCCTCTATATTGTACGTCTCTATTTGCTCTTCCTTACTGTCAAAAGCATCAAGTAATATGCTTTTAAATTTGTTACTGGCTGTGGGGTCCTTCAACTTCCATATTCTTCTCCTCAAGTAGTCCTCCTCTGTCGTCGAGTATGTCTAGCCCTAACTATGAGGCTATGTTGGGAGGTGCATTCTTCAGGGGGGAGGGGTTAGTGTTTACAACAGACACTCTGTCATGTCTTCTAATAAGGATATAATCTATCTGGCTGGCGTGTTCCCCTGATCTATAAGTGATTAAGTGATTGTCTCGTTTTTTGAAGTTTGTGTTACAGATAGTTAGGTTATTAGCATCACAGAATTCCAGGATTCTGAAGCCTTCCTCATTTCTAGTACCAAACCCATAACCTCCATGGATTCCGTCATAGCCGTCAGAATGTTGTCCAACATGACCATTTAGGTCACCAGCAATAACTATGTAGTCACTGTCGGTTATTTGGGAGGTAGTGAGCATTAACGTCTCATAGAATCTGTCTTTTATAACGCTAGGCAGTCCAGATTGGGGTGCATAAGCGGATATTATTGTCACAGTAGTTCTATTTAGGACAAGTCTTATTTTGATTATTCTGTCGTTCACTCTATTTACGTCAATTACCTTATCTACACATTTTTCTGCTAACATAATTCCTACTCCACCCAGCCCATTTTCATTTCCCACCCAGAAAAGTTTATAGCATCGTTTTTTATCCACAATGAATCTAGCAGACCCACCCCTCCACCTAGTCTCTTGAACACAGCAAACATCAACTTCTTTACGTTCAAGCATCTCTACAACCTCGTTAGAGCGACCTTTTAAAGTGCCTATATTCATGGTACCAACTCTGAAGTCTTGGATTTCTTTTGGTGGGTGGAATAAAATAATAGCTAAACATAGAAACGACTCAACAGGTACACAAATTAGGGGGGTGGGGGTGGCTACAGAAATAGAATTAGGAAAACCTAGGCTAAACAGAAAACATGAATGGAATAACAACAACCATACACAAACACACAATGGTGATCTAAGAGAAATATAAATAAATATACAACGATGCAATAACATCCACATATAAACACATACTAGTGAGCAAAGGTAGATTATAAACACATACAGACTCAGACACCAAAAATAAATTAATAAATAAAAAATGTTATAGGAACACAACGGAAGGAAACTAATCACCGAAGGTGTTACAGATATGTGTGATGAAAGAACTTTGAGAAACTATATAGTTTTAACTATATAGTTAAAAAAAATATATAACAATAGTTGTATTTAGAAGTTTATTCTTATTCTTACATTATAGTTTAGATAGTGCTTCAGTGAAGCATATATTTGCTAAGCTTCATCAGAGAAGTATTAAGGTTCTATGGATTAGTTATTTTTGGTCGTTTTGGTGTCAACTTGTCAAAGGGGAGGCAAACACATCATCATAATTACTTAACTGGGAACAATTTGAAGGATCAATACAGTCAATAAATTGACTCTTTTAGTAATGGAGAAAAAAAGCAATGCTACCTCACTTTCAAAATTCGTCTGGAGCCAGAAGGATTGAATGTAGAAAGGAAAGCAAAATATATATAATGAGTGGAGAAGTGGCTGCAATCTGTGCACTATGAAGAAACTAAAAATTCTATCGCTGCCATTTAAATCATCAACAAAAGAAAAGAAAACCTTCCTCCTTGTTTTGCACAAAAAACTATTACGAGCCTTTAAGCACAGCCCCACTCGAATTGAACCCCATATCCAACCGCACTAAACTCCACCATCCCCCTATTCAATACATCCAGCATAGCAACGTATGAGCCCAACATTACAATGTGAATACTAAATGCAGTGCATCAGACAGATGGTGCTGGATGAGCCACATACCTGCCAGTGGCCAAACACAGCTTGTAGATATAACACAGTACTGTGTGAAATACAATGTTTAAAACATACAACCTTTCAGGACCAGTATAACTGGACACAAGTCCCTATATTGTGACATATCTTTACCCTGCCCATTCTAGCACTAGTAAATATTTCAAAACATTTAAACCCCCTAAGAAATACTGTGAGAGCAGGATTGCATATGATCCATGACTGCTAATCATAAGAGCTGAAGAGAGGACTGTCACTTAATATGATCCAAAATATCTTAAATGGTACCTTGGCATTTATATAAAGAATTGTGTGTTGACATGACACTCTTATGTATATATATATATATATATATATATATATATATGACTGACAAGGAAACAATAGCAGCAGCTATAAAAGGGACTGTAGAAGCACCCTCCCCCCCCCCCCCCCCAGGGCACCAAACATAACTGCTGATACTGTAGTCCCTATTATTATTGCTGTATTATTAGACCCCTAATTGGTTTGGACAATGAGCATTCATTTGTTTGATCAATTGACTATTCAACTCATTAATTAATAAGTGGCTGAGTATTCCACAAATATGTGTAATTAACAAGCCAGAAGTGTATTAGACAGGAAGGCTCTCCATCAGTTATGACGACAAGTATTCCTGTTGATGCAATCAACAGAACAACCTGTTCATGAAATTAACTTGGAAGTGGCTGAGCATTCCACAAACACCTGTACCTTTAATATAGTTCTCAGGGAGATTCAGTGTGACACAGACTGTGACAAGGTTGTCTCTTCGAATTACAGGTACAACTCATTTTGCCAGCTGAGTGAGCAACATGAAATTAAGTGTCAAGGACGCACTGCCGGGTAGCAAACTCACGACCTTATGATCGTGAGTCGAATACCCTAACCACAAAGCCATGCACCTTCACTACATGATCAAAGGAAGATAATTTCAATTTTATTATTATTATTATTACCACTTTAAATAGTTTGAAAAAAATTATTATTATTATTACCACTTTAAATAGTTTGAAAAAAATTATTATTATTATTACCACTTTAAATAGTTTGAAAAAAATAATTAGAAAATTGAAGTCTCATCTCACGTGAGGTTATTTGTTACTCTGGAAGGGTCTCATCTCACGTGAGGTTATTTGTTACTCTGGAAGACATTCTGATTTTTTAAAATTATTTATTTACTCCTTCAGATGTGACTGAAAAATGAATGAAATTGCACACACATGAAAATATAGTCATCACAATGCAGATAGCTATAATAATAGGTAAGGTACCCTTGGAGATGGAAAAAAGTAGACAGAAACATGTGCAGGGAATCATACCTCACATCATATACCAGGTGAACACATTATACGAGAGGCTCTTTGGTGTAATTGTTAAGCAGATTCACTTGGCATATGAGAGATATTTGGCTTGATTCTACTCTTTTCTGTCTCTTTACCCGATTTATACAAACATTATTTGTGATCAACTATCATTATAGTTATCAGCATTGTAGGAAAACTGCCAATCCTAGGGCGGTCGATAAAATAAAGTACCAGTAATACGCTGGGATAATTGCTGGCCTTGTGCCAGTAGAAGTAGAAACAATTATAGTTATCAGCATTGTGACAACTATATTTTAAATATATATATATATATATACACACACACACATTAATATTGGTCTAAATTCTAATTTAAGACAGCATACACTTCATTTCAGAAATATTCTGCACTTCTACCAAAATATCATATATCACCAACAATAATGTTTATATTTTTCTACTTTCAAGAAAATAACATATATTTTCACTATAATGCCTATATATTCTCCACTTCCACAAGTATATGTGTGTCTATATATACACAAATATTTATATATATTACTCCTATAATGTTTACCTGTTGCTCTCACAAATATATATATATCTGTACAGGATTAACCAAAATTGTGTGAATGTGTATGGAAACAGACACATTGGGTGTATAAATGTGTCATATTTACTTGTGTATTTCTCCACAAATTGAAAAGAAAATAATTGTTTCCACTTTAGGCACAAGGCCAGCAAATACCCAGTGCATTACTGGTACTTTATTTTATCGACCCCGTAAGGATGAAAGGCAAAGTCAACCTCGGCGGGACTTGAACTCAGATCGTAAAGGGACGTAACTATGCTGGAAAGCATGGCGTCCGACCCTCTACCGATACTGCCAATCCGAAAATAATGAACAGTCTTAATTGATTTACACTTCTTTCTGGTTATGCTGATATGTTTTTGTGCTCAACGTGTGTATTTACATATATATTCACAGAGTTTCATTTAAGCCTCTGCAATGTATACAGATATGTGTTTATAGTATATTTCAGCTGCTTAGTTCACAATTTAATATATACCACTTTAATGTTTATTATTTTGCAACAGTTTTTCATTTTCCAAAACAGAATTGATGTCAATAGTTTAGACAGTTAACTCTTTGAATTATAAACTAGCTTCTGTGTTGTGTGAGCGTGAGACGACATCTTCAACATCATTGACTAGTCCACGTTATCAGTGGACATGATCGAGCATTACACCAACCGTGAGTGTCACTCAAACCTTTACAAATGTCAGGTTAAGTATCCACTCCACTCAGTACTGACATTGCCTTTTTTAACCCCATTTTGCAGACTATCTTTTGGTTCCTTAAAACCATTCCTTGCTCTACTGGATCTATGGGTTACTTCTTCTACACCTTGCTTCCCTGCTTTTTTGCTTTTCTTATATCAGACACTTTTTTCATTCTGTCAACTAAATATCAAAATATTCCAACCACTGGTTGCTTTCCAAAACTCTGCTCACATTATCTTATAATTAATGAGCTAAGCAAAACCCTGTAAAATGCTGCCTTTCATAATCAAGTTTCTTTGTAAAAATGGTTAAATTCCTGGAAATGAACTCTTTTGACTCCATACTTCTATCCTTTCAAGAGCATGTCTACCTTAATATTTATCGAACCATGGCATGAAAATTTGAAGAAAAAAATATACCAACTTTTCATTTTGAAAACCCCTGAACTGTTGACAATTATGGCATGTGAGTTACTACATAAGATTCATTTTACTGAAAAGTTTAATGTCAAAATCTGTCAGTGTCATAAAAAACTTCTACAAAATTACATCTGTTACTCAGTTGCATAAGACTCAGTTGTATGCTTTTGGCAAGGGTTTTAAGTGTCCATGCAGTCATGAGCAGACACAGATACCGTCTTGCTCCTACTTCCTTTGATCAAGCAGAACATACAGGATTGACAGCTGAGAGAGGGCTGCATTAGCACTAGACTGGGACATTCTTTATTGACTCCAAAAGTATGAAAGGCAAAGTGGACTTCAGTGGGATTCGAACTCAGAACATAGAGACCTAGAAGAAATATCCAATACTCTAACAACTTGGCCTCAGCTGCCCTGTCAGTGTCCTGTACACTGAACAAAATATTTAATACTGCTATAATTATTTTTACAAAATAATTGTGCATCTTATTAGGAATTGATCAACAAGATCTCAGACCCCATTCTTTGAATAACGTGGAACTCGTCAAATCAGACCAAGGAAACAACGTTTCCATTCGTCTTTCCATTGCTGATACTATCTACTGATTGTAACTTCTGGCAGACTTATAATCTAAAAAAAATATGCTATATATTGTTATATACATGCATCAAGCCCTAAGTTCAAATCTCATTTTGTCTTTTGTCCTTTCAAGGGTTGATAAATAAAATACCTTAGTAATAAGAAAAATTGTTAGAACTTTGGACAAGAATGCCATGAGTAAAAATATTCTTTGACTGGTTTCAGTCATTTAATTACAACTACGCTGGGGCACTGCCTTCATGTAAAAAGAAATGCCACTTTTGGTTTAACAGTGAAACACTAAACTGTCTTATAGACAATTTATGAAATTATGGCATAAGAACTGAAATGAAGGAAATGAAATTTAAAGCTTACAGCTATGAAGTTGCAGCTCATAGATTTCTAGAATGCTTTAATGATAAAGGCTCCAATCCCACCATGAAATGCTGTGTGAAACGAAATGTCTTGCTCAAGAACGCAACATGCCACCTGGTCCAGGAATCAAACCTTAACCACTAGGCCATCTTCACATAGCATAAGAATTGGAATAAAAAACACAACTGTTGATGAAGAAAACCAGTAAACAGTCTTGTAGACAATTTTTTAATTATGACATAACATTTGGAAGAAGTACTACAACTTATGGCTTAGAAAAGCAGTAAACTATATTACAGATAATTTATAGAATTATAGCATAAAATTATCATTTTACATCCATTTTCCATACTGGCAGTTGTTGGTCAAGTTATCACATTCCAAGACTAGACATGTCAGAGAGACCTCATCTTATACATCCCATATTTAGCATGGCTTCTATGACTGGATCACCTTTACTAATGGAGAATTGTATTTTATAAGAATTGAAAAAGAAAATATAATTTTTGGTTAAGAAAACCAATGGTAAAAGAATTGGAAGAGAAAATACAATTTTTGGTTAAGAAAACCACCAAACAGTCTTGCAGAAAATTCACTGTATGATATTCCATTTGTAAGAAGACTTTAGGGCTATGTCTGTGAAAACACAGCGGACACTATTTGCATAATGGCCAGGAGTAATTCTTAAAGTAAATAGATTTTCTCTGATTAATTATTTAATGTGCATTTAGCAAATGATAACGTAAACAGACGTCAACCATCTGAAATAAGAACATCAACACAAAGTTTATTTAAATGATCTGCCAAAAATAGCAGGGAAGAATTTCGGTAGTTTATTTACAATGAATCTGAGTGTAAAAAACAACAAAAACAAATAGAAAATATGTAAAAGCTTCTTGAAACACTTCTGTTACATAAGACGTGATAGGATGTTATTGTTGTTATTATAGTGGATTGCAGTATCAGTAGAGCGTTGGACAACTTTGCAGCATAGTTACAGCAGTTTACGTTCTGAGTTCAAATCCCACCAAGGTTAGCTTTGCCTTACGAGGTCGAGAAAATAAAGTACCAGTAATGCACTGGGGTTGATTTAATCAACTTTCCCCCTCCCCAAAATTGTTGCCTAAATCAGAAACCATTATTATTATTGTTATTATAGGATGTTAATTTTGCAGAATCTGTAGGATGCCATGGTTAATGCTAAATGACTCACAGTTTTAGGCCCTTTACCATCTTAGTGAAAGTGCCTACTAATGTTTAGGGTGTTGAGCTCACAATTGGATAGTCATGGGTTCAATTCTAACAACAGGCAGTGTGTTGATCAAAAACTTCATTGCATGTTGCTCTAGTACCAATGGACTGGTGTCATGTCTATGAGGGGAACAGTACTCTGCTTCTCTTACATAAACCTGAGATAAGCTGCAGCTTGATAAACCTCTAGCCTCAAGAAAGACTGTTAAACTACCTGCAGGGTTTCACTTTATTCTCGTGTTCAGAGGTTGATGAAATAAGTACCAGTCATATTATGAGCTACACTGAAACATCAATACACCATTCCTTTACAAATTTGGTGACTTGTGCTCAAGTTAGAAGACATAAGGATGAAAGGCAAAGTTTACCTCGTCTGAGTTCAAATCCCACCGAGGTAAACTTTGCTTTCATCCTTACAGGGTCGATAAAATAAAGTACCAGTAATGCACTGGGATAATTGCTGGTCTTGTGCCAAAAGTAGAAACAATTACTATGGCAGTAATGAATTGACAGGAATACTAGTAAGGTGCCTATAACTACTACTACTAAAACTATAGGGAGGACAATATGTTTGTCTCTTGCTTCTATGTTCTCGACTCAAATCCTGCCTAGATGGACTTTGTATATAATCCTTCTGCAGGCCGTTAAAGATAAATGCCAGTAACATATTGGGATTGATTCAACTGGCTGTATAACCTGAACCAACAAAGGAAGTCTCTTGGATCACGTCCTATCTTGAAGAAAGGAAAAACAGCAAAAATGCACATTTTACAATGTAGTCAATGATGAAGAAAAAGACTGGATAATCACGGAATCCATTTAACTGTAGGTCTGCTTAATGAGGATTGGGGCCAAGCAACAATATCCTATAATCGCTGGCATGTTTCAACAGAAAATATCCAGGTGTTATGTTTACTTCTTAAACCCTGCTTTTCTGACATCATAACCATGGCACTGCTCCAGCCACTCATGATGTTCTACCACACTTTCT
>OZ024750.1:53979764-53986880 GCA_964016885.1 Eledone cirrhosa
ATACCCAGAGTATAAACCTCCACAGTCAGCTTACAATGGATATAATTTAATAGGGATATATTAAATAGATAATAAGACCGTTATTATAGACACTTGAAAATTTAGAAAAATAGTGTAGTTATATTGGTCGTGGGGCAGCTGTTAAAGGGTGATGTATTAACTAGTGGAGATATATGTATAAATATATATAACCATAAAAATATACACGTATATATGGTTATATCCGTGTATATAGATCCATATATATATACAGACGCACATCTTATGTTTTCGTGTTAGGAAAAATATTTATATTGGTTATATCAAAAATTGTTATGGGTAATTATAAGCATATATGTATATATAGTTACATATATAGATATATATATGTAAATAACTAATTTTATGAATAAATGTATGAGAGATTTATCCATATATTATTATTTACTCTTATAAATTAACTCTTATTAATTATAACGTTAAAAGATTTTTTTCTAAAACTATATTCTAAAGGTGATTATACATAATATAGATAAAGGTACTTGTTATGTTGATTAAATATATATATATATGTTTATATCTAGTGGAACCTATAATTATATTTGTATATTGTTATATATATGGTAAATAAGTGAATTATATATATATACTTATTAGATAGCTAATAATTTAAGGAAACTGCCGGAAATTGCTTGTATCGTGATGATGCATTATTCATAGTAAATAACCATAGCAATAGTGCCGTTAATAAAAAAAGAAAATCATTATAGACTTCTTTAATAATTATGGCCTTAAACTATAAATAGAAAACAATAATAGAATAGCTAATTTCCTAGACGTTACCTATACTACCCATTCCATAAGTTAAACGAAAATCTAAACTATGTTAGCTTTTATTCCAACCACCCTAGAAACGTAAAGAAAGCTATAGTCAATAGTGTCCAACATAGAATTTCAAGACTCTCCGCTAATAAACAATATATTCGATAATAAAGCAGAATACTATAACAAAGCCCTAACAGAGCAGGATACAATAATGAAATTAATTACATACAAATGGATAATTATACCCCATATGCAAAAGTATATAATAATAATATAAATAAACTACATAACCAGAATAACTATGATGTAAACAAAAATGTAAAAATCACACAGAAAAGTCAGAACCCGCTCTATAATTTGGTTTTCACCACCAACTTCCATAGGAATTAAGACATGTTTAGCACAGCAGTTCTTTAAAGCTCTCGATAAATGTTTTTTAAAACCCATAGATATTACCAGATTCTTAATAGACACACAATTAAACTCTCATACTCAACAACTATGAACGTAGCCCAAAATATAGCAAAAATTAATAATAGGAATCTCAAATTAAACCAATTGGAAATAACCCCCACAATAACAATAATATTGGTAATAGCATTAGTAATAATAATAATTTACACTTGAATAATAGAGCTATATCATCAAATAATAACAAGAAATTGTAATTGTAAAAACAGTCTTTCTTGCCCGTTAGATAATAATTGCTTCAATAGAAATTTAGTATATTTAGTACTTTTAAAACTAATGATAAACTGTATAATTACATAAGGACGACTTCATCGAAATTTAAAGAACATTGGTATAACCATAAACATACACTTAAATGAATAGATAAGAAATTCTCAACTTCCCTATCACAATTAATTTGGTCTTTAAAAAACAAAAACATTAATTATTCAATATCTTGGCAAAAACTTCAAAGTGCATCACCATACCTAAATTCCTCTATTTCCAGAATCTGTCATCTCTGTAATGAAGAAATCTTCCATATTATTACTAACACAGGATCTATTATTAATAAAAAGAATGAGGTTTTTAGCTCTTGTTTACATAGGATTTCTAAATCTTTTCATAAAATGTATAGTTAAATTATTAGCTATCTGTAGTATACTCTTTTACTCTTTTACCTGTTTCAGCCATCCGGCTGAGGCCATGCTGGGGCACCGCCCTTATTTACCATATATATAACGATATACAAATATAATTATAGGTTCCACTAGATATAAACATATATATATATTTAATCAACATAACAAGTACCTTTATCTATATTATGTATAATCACCTTTAGAATATAGTTTTAGAAAAATTTTTTTATAAAACGTTATGAGTAATAAGAGTAAATAATAATTGTTTCTACTTTAGGCACAAGGCCAGCAATTACCCAGTGCATTACTGGTACTTTATTTTATCGACCCCGTAAGGATGAAAGGCAAAGTCAACCTCGGCAGGATTTGAACTCAGATCGTAAAGGGACGTAACTATGCTGGAAAGCATGGCGTCCGACCCTCTACCGATACTGCCAATAGTAAATAATAATATATGGATAAATCTCTCATACATTTATTCATAAAATTAGTTATTTACATATATATATCTATATATGTAACTATATATACATATATGCTTATAATTACCCTACAACAATTTTTTATATAACCAATATAAATATTTTTCCTAACACGAAAACATAAGATGTGCGTCTGTATATATATATGGATCTATATACACGGATATAACCATATATACGTGTATATTTTTATGGTTATATATATTTATACATATATCTCCACTAGTTAATACATCACCCTTTAACAGCCGCCCCACGACCAATATAACCACACTATTTTTCTAAATTTTCAAGTGTCTATAATAACGGTCTTATTATCTATTTAATATATCCCTATTAAATTATATCCATTGTAAGCTGACTGTGGAGGTTTATACTCTGGGTATGTCACTATCTTATACATCAAATATTGTATTTTATCTGATGAAAGCATACTATAATTTAGTATCCTTGAAATATGTATAATAAAATAAATATGATGCTATAGTAATATTTTCCATTTATTACTATTGTTAATATGTATATATATATATATGAATTGTATTATGTTTGGTCTACAATTAATATAACTTATTTTTCCTTGCTTCAGATCAACCCCTGATTTCGGAAGTCTTGCAAAAGAAGCCCTCTTAAAGAACTGCAGTAAAGCTCAAGCCAGGTTGGATCACCTACAAACAGCACACACTATCCCATCCAGTGGCATTAGTACCAAGAACAAATCCAACCGTTTAGAAACATCCAAACATGCACGATGTCGATCAGTACCTGGTCCCTGGCCAACTGATGTTTCTCATATAGAGGGCCAAATTGAATCAGGGGAAGGCCAATTCTCTTGCCCAAATTCTCCTTTAGATCTTAAACAAATGACTCTTGATTCCAAAAAGCCTACAGACTTGAAGAAAATTCCCTCATCTTCTTCATCTCCAACAAACAGCCAGATGGGGTCTCCAAAACCAAAGAAAACAATTTTCGAAGGATTTCGAAATACTTTACGGAAGTCAAAAGGAGATCTTTCTGGCACTAAATCATCTGAAAGTTTCACCAATGCTCATTCAATGCCGGATATTGTACAAGAAAATAAGGAAAGATCCAACAGTGATTCCATATCTTCAAACAGAACCACTGGAATGGACATTAGCCAATCAGATTTAGAAACCATTCCGGTAAGTTTCGTTGTTTTTAACAATTAATTTTTTTACCTCATCATTATTAAAAAGGTCAAGTTTGTTCCTAGCCCAGAGACTCATCAGTTTGAAGCTTATCCCAGTTTTATTGACATTAAGTGACTGAGTGTACGTTATTTCCCCCACCCTTAGACGGAACTCCCCTCTATTGCAGTGTTACTTCTCCCCCCCCCCCCCCTCCCAGCTGCTGCTGCTGCAACATGAAATAAAATGCCTGGCTGTGAGACACAATAAACTACGTCATCAGAGAATCAAACTCATAACCTTACAATTGTAAAGTCAACACCCTAACCACTAGTCCTGTTAGTACTATAGTCTCTCATCAGTCCTGTTAGTACTATAGTCTCTCCTCCAACCTGTTAGTACTATAGTCTCTCATCAGTCCTGTTAGTACTATAGTCTCTCATCCAACCTGTTAGTACTATAGTCTCTCATCAGTCCTGTTAGTACTATAGTCTCTCATCAGTCCTGTTAGTACTATAGTCTCTCATCAGTCCTGTTAGTACTATAGTCTCTCATCCAACCTGTTAGTACTATAGTCTCTCATCCAACCTGTTAGTACTATAGTCTCTCATCAGTCCTGTTAGTACTATAGTCTCTCATCAGTCCTGTTAGTACTATAGTCTCTCATCCAACCTGTTAGTACTATAGTCTCTCATCAGTCCTGTTAGTACTATAGTCTCTCATCAGTCCTGTTAGTACTATAGTCTCTTATCCAACCTGTTAGTACTATAGTCTCTCATCAGTCCTGTTAGTACTATAGTCTCTCATCAGTCCTGTTAGTACTATAGTCTCTCATCCAACCTGTTAGTACTATAGTCTCTCATCCAACCTGTTAGTACTATAGTCTCTCATCAGTCCTGTTAGTACTATAGTCTCTCATCAGTCCTGTTAGTACTATAGTCTCTCATCCAACCTGTTAGTACTATAGTCTCTCATCCAACCTGTTAGTACTATAGTCTCTCATCAGTCCTGTTAGTACTATAGTCTCTCATCAGACCTGTTAGTACTATAGTCTCTCATCCAACCTGTTAGTACTATAGTCTCTCATCAGTCCTGTTAGTACTATAGTCTCTCATCAGTCCTGTTAGTACTATAGTCTCTCATCCAACCTGTTAGTACTATAGTCTCTCATCCAACCTGTTAGTACTATAGTCTCTCATCCAACCTGTTAGTACTATAGTCTCTCATCCAACCTGTTAGTACTATAGTCTCTCATCCAACCTGTTAGTACTATAGTCTCTCATCCAACCTGTTAGTACTATAGTCTCTCATCAGACCTGTTAGTACTATAGTCTCTCATCAGTCCTGTTAGTACTATAGTCTCTCATCCAACCTGTTAGTACTATAGTCTCTCATCCAACCTGTTAGTACTATAGTCTCTCATCCAACCTGTTAGTACTATAGTCTCTCATCCAACCTGTTAGTACTATAGTCTCTCATCCAACCTGTTAGTACTATAGTCTCTCATCCAACCTGTTAGTACTATAGTCTCTCATCCAACCTGTTAGTACTATAGTCTCTCATCAGTCCTGTTAGTACTATAGTCTCTCATCCAACCTGTTAGTACTATAGTCTCTCATCCAACCTGTTAGTACTATAGTCTCTCATCCAACCTGTTAGTACTATAGTCTCTCATCAGTCCTGTTAGTACTATAGTCTCTCATCAGTCCTGTTAGTACTATAGTCTCTCATCCAACCTGTTAGTACTATAGTCTCTCATCCAACCTGTTAGTACTATAGTCTCTCATCCAACCTGTTAGTACTATAGTCTCTCATCAGTCCTGTTAGTACTATAGTCTCTCATCAGTCCTGTTAGTACTATAGTCTCTCATCAGTCCTGTTAGTACTATAGTCTCTCATCAGTCCTGTTAGTACTATAGTCTCTCATCAGTCCTGTTAGTACTATAGTCTCTCATCCAACCTGTTAGTACTATAGTCTCTCATCCAACCTGTTAGTACTATAGTCTCTCATCCAACCTGTTAGTACTATAGTCTCTCATCAGACCTGTTAGTACTATAGTCTCTCATCAGTCCTGTTAGTACTATAGTCTCTCATCAGTCCTGTTAGTACTATAGTCTCTTATCAGTCCTGTTAGTACTATAGTCTCTCATCAGACCTGTTAGTACTATAGTCTCTCATCAGTCCTGTTAGTACTATAGTCTCTCATCAGTCCTGTTAGTACTATAGTCTCTCATCAGTCCTGTTAGTACTATAGTCTCTCATCAGTCCTGTTAGTACTATAGTCTCTCATCCAACCTGTTAGTACTATAGTCTCTCATCCAACCTGTTAGTACTATAGTCTCTCATCCAACCTGTTAGTACTATAGTCTCTCATCAGTCCTGTTAGTACTATAGTCTCTCATCAGACCTGTTAGTACTATAGTCTCTCATCAGTCCTGTTAGTACTATAGTCTCTCATCAGACCTGTTAGTACTATAGTCTCTCATCAGTCCTGTTAGTACTATAGTCTCTCATCAGTCCTGTTAGTACTATAGTCTCTCATCCAACCTGTTAGTACTATAGTCTCTCATCAGTCCTGTTAGTACTATAGTCTCTCATCAGTCCTGTTAGTACTATAGTCTCTCATCAGTCCTGTTAGTACTATAGTCTCTCATCCAACCTGTTAGTACTATAGTCTCTCATCCAACCTGTTAGTACTATAGTCTCTCATCCAACCTGTTAGTACTATAGTCTCTCATCCAACCTGTTAGTACTATAGTCTCTCATCAGACCTGTTAGTACTATAGTCTCTCATCCAACCTGTTAGTACTATAGTCTCTCATCAGTCCTGTTAGTACTATAGTCTCTCATCCAACCTGTTAGTACTATAGTCTCTCCTCCAACCTGTTAGTACTATAGTCTCTCATCCAACCTGTTAGTACTATAGTCTCTCATCAGTCCTGTTAGTACTATAGTCTCTCATCAGTCCTGTTAGTACTATAGTCTCTCATCAGTCCTGTTAGTACTATAGTCTCTTATCCAACCTGTTAGTACTATAGTCTCTCATCAGTCCTGTTAGTACTATAGTCTCTCATCAGTCCTGTTAGTACTATAGTCTCTCATCCAACCTGTTAGTACTATAGTCTCTCATCCAACCTGTTAGTACTATAGTCTCTCATCAGTCCTGTTAGTACTATAGTCTCTCATCCAACCTGTTAGTACTATAGTCTCTCCTCCAACCTGTTAGTACTATAGTCTCTCATCCAACCTGTTAGTACTATAGTCTCTCATCAGTCCTGTTAGTACTATAGTCTCTCATCAGTCCTGTTAGTACTATAGTCTCTCCTCCAACCTGTTAGTACTATAGTCTCTCATCCAACCTGTTAGTACTATAGTCTCTCATCAGTCCTGTTAGTACTATAGTCTCTCATCAGTCCTGTTAGTACTATAGTCTCTCATCCAACCTGTTAGTACTATAGTCTCTCATCCAACCTGTTAGTACTATAGTCTCTCATCAGTCCTGTTAGTACTATAGTCTCTCATCCAACCTGTTAGTACTATAGTCTCTCCTCCAACCTGTTAGTACTATAGTCTCTCATCCAACCTGTTAG
>OZ024750.1:53987080-54169580 GCA_964016885.1 Eledone cirrhosa
AGTCTCTCATCCAACCTGTTAGTACTATAGTCTCTCATCCAACCTGTTAGTACTATAGTCTCTCATCAGTCCTGTTAGTACTATAGTCTCTCATCAGTCCTGTTAGTACTATAGTCTCTCATCCAACCTGTTAGTACTATAGTCTCTCATCCAACCTGTTAGTACTATAGTCTCTCATCCAACCTGTTAGTACTATAGTCTCTCATCAGTCCTGTTAGTACTATAGTCTCTCATCCAACCTGTTAGTACTATAGTCTCTCATCAGTCCTGTTAGTACTATAGTCTCTCATCCAACCTGTTAGTACTATAGTCTCTCATCAGTCCTGTTAGTACTATAGTCTCTCATCCAACCTGTTAGTACTATAGTCTCTCATCCAACCTGTTAGTACTATAGTCTCTTATCAGTCCTGTTAGTACTATAGTCTCTCATCAGTCCTGTTAGTACTATAGTCTCTCATCCAACCTGTTAGTACTATAGTCTCTCATCCAACCTGTTAGTACTATAGTCTCTCATCAGTCCTGTTAGTACTATAGTCTCTCATCCAACCTGTTAGTACTATAGTCTCTCCTCCAACCTGTTAGTACTATAGTCTCTCATCAGTCCTGTTAGTACTATAGTCTCTCATCAGTCCTGTTAGTACTATAGTCTCTCATCAACCTGTTAGTACTATAGTCTCTCATCCAACCTGTTAGTACTATAGTCTCTCCTCCAACCTGTTAGTGCTATAGTCTCTCATCAGTCCTGTTAGTACTATAGTCTCTCATCAGTCCTGTTAGTACTATAGTCTCTCATCCAACCTGTTAGTACTATAGTCTCTCATCCAACCTGTTAGTACTATAGTCTCTCATCAGTCCTGTTAGTACTATAGTCTCTCATCCAACCTGTTAGTACTATAGTCTCTCATCCAACCTGTTAGTACTATAGTCTCTCATCAGTCCTGTTAGTACTATAGTCTCTCATCCAACCTGTTAGTACTATAGTCTCTCCTCCAACCTGTTAGTACTATAGTCTCTCATCAGTCCTGTTAGTACTATAGTCTCTCCTCCAACCTGTTAGTACTATAGTCTCTCATCAGTCCTGTTAGTACTATAGTCTCTCATCCAACCTGTTAGTACTATAGTCTCTCATCAGTCCTGTTAGTACTATAGTCTCTCATCCAACCTGTTAGTACTATAGTCTCTCATCAGTCCTGTTAGTACTATAGTCTCTCATCAGTCCTGTTAGTACTATAGTCTCTCATCCAACCTGTTAGTACTATAGTCTCTCATCCAACCTGTTAGTACTATAGTCTCTCATCAGTCCTGTTAGTACTATAGTCTCTCATCCAACCTGTTAGTACTATAGTCTCTCATCCAACCTGTTAGTACTATAGTCTCTTATCAGTCCTGTTAGTACTATAGTCTCTCATCAGTCCTGTTAGTACTATAGTCTCTCATCCAACCTGTTAGTACTATAGTCTCTCATCCAACCTGTTAGTACTATAGTCTCTCATCAGTCCTGTTAGTACTATAGTCTCTCATCCAACCTGTTAGTACTATAGTCTCTCATCCAACCTGTTAGTACTATAGTCTCTCATCCAACCTGTTAGTACTATAGTCTCTCATCCAACCTGTTAGTACTATAGTCTCTCATCCAACCTGTTAGTACTATAGTCTCTCATCCAACCTGTTAGTACTATAGTCTCTCATCCAACCTGTTAGTACTATAGCTCTCATCCAGTCCTGTTAGTACTATAGTCTCTCATCCAACCTGTTAGTACTATAGTCTCTCATCAGTCCTGTTAGTACTATAGTCTCTCATCAGTCCTGTTAGTACTATAGTCTCTCATCAGTCCTGTTAGTACTATAGTCTCTCATCCAACCTGTTAGTACTATAGTCTCTCATCAGTCCTGTTAGTACTATAGTCTCTCATCAGTCCTGTTAGTACTATAGTCTCTCATCAGTCCTGTTAGTACTATAGTCTCTCATCCAACCTGTTAGTACTATAGTCTCTCATCCAACCTGTTAGTACTATAGTCTCTCATCAGTCCTGTTAGTACTATAGTCTCTCATCCAACCTGTTAGTACTATAGTCTCTCATCCACCTGTTAGTACTATAGTCTCTCATCCAACCTGTTAGTACTATAGTCTCTCATCCAACCTGTTAGTACTATAGTCTCTCATCAGTCCTGTTAGTACTATAGTCTCTCATCAGTCCTGTTAGTACTATAGTCTCTCATCAGTCCTGTTAGTACTATAGTCTCTCATCAGTCCTGTTAGTACTATAGTCTCTTATCAGTCCTGTTAGTACTATAGTCTCTCATCAGTCCTGTTAGTACTATAGTCTCTTATCAGTCCTGTTAGTACTATAGTCTCTCATCAGTCCTGTTAGTACTATAGTCTCTCATCAGTCCTGTTAGTACTATAGTCTCTCATCAGTCCTGTTAGTACTATAGTCTCTCATCAGTCCTGTTAGTACTATAGTCTCTCATCCAACCTGTTAGTACTATAGTCTCTCATCAGTCCTGTTAGTACTATAGTCTCTTATCAGTCCTGTTAGTACTATAGTCTCTCATCAGTCCTGTTAGTACTATAGTCTCTTCATCAGTCCTGTTAGTACTATAGTCTCTCATCAGTCCTGTTAGTACTATAGTCTCTCATCAGTCCTGTTAGTACTATAGTCTCTCATCCAACCTGTTAGTACTATAGTCTCTCATCAGTCCTGTTAGTACTATAGTCTCTCATCAGACCTGTTAGTACTATAGTCTCTCATCCAACCTGTTAGTACTATAGTCTCTCATCCAACCTGTTAGTACTATAGTCTCTCATCCAACCTGTTAGTACTATAGTCTCTCATCAGTCCTGTTAGTACTATAGTCTCTCATCAGTCCTGTTAGTACTATAGTCTCTCATCAGTCCTGTTAGTACTATAGTCTCTTATCAGTCCTGTTAGTACTATAGTCTCTCATCAGTCCTGTTAGTACTATAGTCTCTTATCAGTCCTGTTAGTACTATAGTCTCTCATCCAACCTGTTAGTACTATAGTCTCCCATCCAACCTGTTAGTACTATAGTCTCTCATCAGTCCTGTTAGTACTATAGTCTCTCATCAGTCCTGTTAGTACTATAGTCTCTTATCAGTCCTGTTAGTACTATAGTCTCTCATCAGTCCTGTTAGTACTATAGTCTCTTATCAGTCCTGTTAGTACTATAGTCTCTCATCCAACCTGTTAGTACTATAGTCTCCCATCCAACCTGTTAGTACTATAGTCTCTCATCAGTCCTGTTAGTACTATAGTCTCTCATCAGTCCTGTTAGTACTATAGTCTCTTATCAGTCCTGTTAGTACTATAGTCTCTCATCAGTCCTGTTAGTACTATAGTCTCTTATCAGTCCTGTTAGTACTATAGTCTCCCATCCAACCTGTTAGTACTATAGTCTCCCATCCAACCTGTTAGTACTATAGTCTCTCATCAGTCCTGTTAGTACTATAGTCTCTCATCAGACCTGTTAGTACTATAGTCTCTCATCCAACCTGTTAGTACTATAGTCTCTCATCCAACCTGTTAGTACTATAGTCTCTCATCCAACCTGTTAGTACTATAGTCTCTCATCAGTCCTGTTAGTACTATAGTCTCTCATCAGTCCTGTTAGTACTATAGTCTCTCATCAGTCCTGTTAGTACTATAGTCTCTTATCAGTCCTGTTAGTACTATAGTCTCTCATCAGTCCTGTTAGTACTATAGTCTCTTATCAGTCCTGTTAGTACTATAGTCTCTCATCCAACCTGTTAGTACTATAGTCTCTCATCAGTCCTGTTAGTACTATAGTCTCTCATCCAACCTGTTAGTACTATAGTCTCTCATCCAACCTGTTAGTACTATAGTCTCTCATCCAACCTGTTAGTACTATAGTCTCTCATCCAACCTGTTAGTACTATAGTCTCCCATCCAACCTGTTAGTACTATAGTCTCCCATCCAACCTGTTAGTACTATAGTCTCTCATCAGTCCTGTTAGTACTATAGTCTCTCATCAGATCTGTTAGTACTATAGTCTCTCATCCAACCTGTTAGTACTATAGTCTCCCATCCAACCTGTTAGTACTATAGTCTCTCATCAGTCCTGTTAGTACTATAGTCTCTCATCCAACCTGTTAGTACTATAGTCTCTCATCAGTCCTGTTAGTACTATAGTCTCTCATCAGTCCTGTTAGTACTATAGTCTCTCATCAGTCCTGTTAGTACTATAGTCTCTCATCAGTCCTGTTAGTACTATAGTCTCTCATCCAACCTGTTAGTACTATAGTCTCTCATCAGTCCTGTTAGTACTATAGTCTCTCATCCAACCTGTTAGTACTATAGTCTCTCATCCAACCTGTTAGTACTATAGTCTCTCATCAGTCCTGTTAGTACTATAGTCTCTCATCAGTCCTGTTAGTACTATAGTCTCTCATCAGTCCTGTTAGTACTATAGTCTCTCATCAGTCCTGTTAGTACTGTAGTCTCTCATCAGTCCTGTTAGTACTATAGTCTCTCATCAGTCCTGTTAGTACTATAGTCTCTCATCCAACCTGTTAGTACTATAGTCTCTCATCCAACCTGTTAGTACTATAGTCTCTCATCCAACCTGTTAGTACTATAGTCTCTCATCCAACCTGTTAGTACTATAGTCTCTCATCCAACCTGTTAGTACTATAGTCTCTCATCCAACCTGTTAGTACTATAGTCTCTCATCCAACCTGTTAGTACTATAGTCTCTCATCAGTCCTGTTAGTACTATAGTCTCTCATCAGTCCTGTTAGTACTATAGTCTCTCATCCAACCTGTTAGTACTATAGTCTCTCATCAGTCCTGTTAGTACTATAGTCTCTCATCAGTCCTGTTAGTACTATAGTCTCTCATCCAACCTGTTAGTACTATAGTCTCTCATCCAACCTGTTAGTACTATAGTCTCTCATCAGTCCTGTTAGTACTATAGTCTCTCATCCAACCTGTTAGTACTATAGTCTCTTATCAGTCCTGTTAGTACTATAGTCTCTCATCAGTCCTGTTAGTACTATAGTCTCTCATCCAACCTGTTAGTACTATAGTCTCTCATCCAACCTGTTAGTACTATAGTCTCTTATCAGTCCTGTTAGTACTATAGTCTCTCATCAGTCCTGTTAGTACTATAGTCTCTCATCCAACCTGTTAGTACTATAGTCTCTTATCAGTCCTGTTAGTACTATAGTCTCTCATCAGTCCTGTTAGTACTATAGTCTCTCATCCAACCTGTTAGTACTATAGTCTCTCATCCAACCTGTTAGTACTATAGTCTCTTATCAGTCCTGTTAGTACTATAGTCTCTCATCAGTCCTGTTAGTACTATAGTCTCTCATCCAACCTGTTAGTACTATAGTCTCTTATCAGTCCTGTTAGTACTATAGTCTCTCATCAGTCCTGTTAGTACTATAGTCTCTCATCCAACCTGTTAGTACTATAGTCTCTCATCCAACCTGTTAGTACTATAGTCTCTCATCAGTCCTGTTAGTACTATAGTCTCTCATCCAACCTGTTAGTACTATAGTCTCTCATCCAACCTGTTAGTACTATAGTCTCTCATCCAACCTGTTAGTACTATAGTCTCTCATCAGTCCTGTTAGTACTATAGTCTCTCATCCAACCTGTTAGTACTATAGTCTCTCATCAGTCCTGTTAGTACTATAGTCTCTCATCCAACCTGTTAGTACTATAGTCTCTCATCAGACCTGTTAGTACTATAGTCTCTCATCAGTCCTGTTAGTACTATAGTCTCTCATCCAACCTGTTAGTACTATAGTCTCTCATCAGACCTGTTAGTACTATAGTCTCTCATCAGTCCTGTTAGTACTATAGTCTCTCATCCAACCTGTTAGTACTATAGTCTCTCATCCAACCTGTTAGTACTATAGTCTCTCATCAGTCCTGTTAGTACTATAGTCTCTCATCCAACCTGTTAGTACTATAGTCTCTCATCCAACCTGTTAGTACTATAGTCTCTCGTCCAACCTGTTAGTACTATAGTCTCTCATCCAACCTGTTAGTACTATAGTCTCTCATCCAACCTGTTAGTACTATAGTCTCTCATCAGTCCTGTTAGTACTATAGTCTCTCATCAGTCCTGTTAGTACTATAGTCTCTCATCAGTCCTGTTAGTACTATAGTCTCTCATCCAACCTGTTAGTACTATAGTCTCTCATCAGTCCTGTTAGTACTATAGTCTCTCATCCAAACTGTTAGTACTATAGTCTCTCATCAGTCCTGTTAGTACTATAGTCTCTCATCCAACCTGTTAGTACTATAGTCTCTCATCCAACCTGTTAGTACTATAGTCTCTTATCAGTCCTGTTAGTACTATAGTCTCTCATCAGTCCTGTTAGTACTATAGTCTCTCATCCAACCTGTTAGTACTATAGTCTCTCATCCAACCTGTTAGTACTATAGTCTCTCATCAGTCCTGTTAGTACTATAGTCTCTCATCCAACCTGTTAGTACTATAGTCTCTCATCAGTCCTGTTAGTACTATAGTCTCTCATCCAACCTGTTAGTACTATAGTCTCTCATCCAACCTGTTAGTACTATAGTCTCTTATCAGTCCTGTTAGTACTATAGTCTCTCATCAGTCCTGTTAGTACTATAGTCTCTCATCCAACCTGTTAGTACTATAGTCTCTCATCCAACCTGTTAGTACTATAGTCTCTCATCCAACCTGTTAGTACTATAGTCTCTCATCAGTCCTGTTAGTACTATAGTCTCTCATCCAACCTGTTAGTACTATAGTCTCTCATCAGTCCTGTTAGTACTATAGTCTCTCATCCAACCTGTTAGTACTATAGTCTCTCATCAGACCTCTTAGTACTATAGTCTCTCATCAGTCCTGTTAGTACTATAGTCTCTCATCCAACCTGTTAGTACTATAGTCTCTCATCAGACCTGTTAGTACTATAGTCTCTCATCAGTCCTGTTAGTACTATAGTCTCTCATCCAACCTGTTAGTACTATAGTCTCTCATCCAACCTGTTAGTACTATAGTCTCTCATCAGTCCTGTTAGTACTATAGTCTCTCATCCAACCTGTTAGTACTATAGTCTCTCATCCAACCTGTTAGTACTATAGTCTCTCATCCAACCTGTTAGTACTATAGTCTCTCATCCAACCTGTTAGTACTATAGTCTCTCATCCAACCTGTTAGTACTATAGTCTCTCATCCAACCTGTTAGTACTATAGTCTCTCATCAGTCCTGTTAGTACTATAGTCTCTCATCAGTCCTGTTAGTACTATAGTCTCTCATCAGTCCTGTTAGTACTATAGTCTCTCATCCAACCTGTTAGTACTATAGTCTCTCATCAGTCCTGTTAGTACTATAGTCTCTCATCCAACCTGTTAGTACTATAGTCTCTCATCAGACCTGTTAGTACTATAGTCTCTCATCAGTCCTGTTAGTACTATAGTCTCTCATCCAACCTGTTAGTACTATAGTCTCTCATCAGACCTGTTAGTACTATAGTCTCTCATCAGTCCTGTTAGTACTATAGTCTCTCATCCAACCTGTTAGTACTATAGTCTCTCATCCAACCTGTTAGTACTATAGTCTCTCATCAGTCCTGTTAGTACTATAGTCTCTCATCCAACCTGTTAGTACTATAGTCTCTCATCCAACCTGTTAGTACTATAGTCTCTCATCCAACCTGTTAGTACTATAGTCTCTCATCCAACCTGTTAGTACTATAGTCTCTCATCCAACCTGTTAGTACTATAGTCTCTCATCCAACCTGTTAGTACTATAGTCTCTCATCAGTCCTGTTAGTACTATAGTCTCTCATCCAACCTGTTAGTACTATAGTCTCTCATCAGTCCTGTTAGTACTATAGTCTCTCATCCAACCTGTTAGTACTATAGTCTCTCATCCAACCTGTTAGTACTATAGTCTCTCATCCAACCTGTTAGTACTATAGTCTCTTATCAGTCCTGTTAGTACTATAGTCTCTCATCAGTCCTGTTAGTACTATAGTCTCTCATCCAACCTGTTAGTACTATAGTCTCTCATCAGTCCTGTTAGTACTATAGTCTCTCATCAGTCCTGTTAGTACTATGGTCTCTTATCAGTCCTGTTAGTACTATAGTCTCTCATCAGTCCTGTTAGTACTATAGTCTCTTATCAGTCCTGTTAGTACTATAGTCTCTCATCCAACCTGTTAGTACTATAGTCTCTCATCAGTCCTGTTAGTACTATAGTCTCTCATCCAACCTGTTAGTACTATAGTCTCTCATCCAACCTGTTAGTACTATAGTCTCCCATCCAACCTGTTAGTACTATAGTCTCTCATCAGTCCTGTTAGTACTATAGTCTCCCATCCAACCTGTTAGTACTATAGTCTCTCATCAGTCCTGTTAGTACTATAGTCTCTCATCAGACCTGTTAGTACTATAGTCTCTCATCCAACCTGTTAGTACTATAGTCTCTCATCCAACCTGTTAGTACTATAGTCTCTCATCCAACCTGTTAATACTATAGTCTCTCATCCAACCTGTTAGTACTATAGTCTCTCATCAGTCCTGTTAGTACTATAGTCTCTCATCAGTCCTGTTAGTACTATAGTCTCTCATCAGTCCTGTTAGTACTATAGTCTCTTATCAGTCCTGTTAGTACTATAGTCTCTCATCAGTCCTGTTAGTACTATAGTCTCTTATCAGTCCTGTTAGTACTATAGTCTCTCATCCAACCTGTTAGTACTATAGTCTCTCATCCAACCTGTTAGTACTATAGTCTCTCATCCAACCTGTTAGTACTATAGTCTCTCATCTAACCTGTTAGTACTATAGTCTCTCATCAGTCCTGTTAGTACTATAGTCTCTCATCAGTCCTGTTAGTACTATAGTCTCTCATCAGTCCTGTTAGTACTATAGTCTCTCATCAGTCCTGTTAGTACTATAGTCTCTCATCCAACCTGTTAGTACTATAGTCTCTCATCAGTCCTGTTAGTACTATAGTCTCTCATCCAACCTGTTAGTACTATAGTCTCTCATCAGTCCTGTTAGTACTATAGTCTCTCATCCAACCTGTTAGTACTATAGTCTCTCATCCAACCTGTTAGTACTATAGTCTCTCATCAGTCCTGTTAGTACTATAGTCTCTCATCAGTCCTGTTAGTACTATAGTCTCTCATCAGTCCTGTTAGTACTATAGTCTCTCATCAGTCCTGTTAGTACTGTAGTCTCTCATCAGTCCTGTTAGTACTATAGTCTCTCATCAGTCCTGTTAGTACTATAGTCTCTCCTCCAACCTGTTAGTACTATAGTCTCTCATCCAACCTGTTAGTACTATAGTCTCTCATCAGTCCTGTTAGTACTATAGTCTCTCATCAGTCCTGTTAGTACTATAGTCTCTCATCAGTCCTGTTAGTACTATAGTCTCTCATCAGTCCTGTTAGTACTATAGTCTCTCATCCAACCTGTTAGTACTATAGTCTCTCATCAGTCCTGTTAGTACTATAGTCTCTCATCAGTCCTGTTAGTACTATAGTCTCTCATCAGTCCTGTTAGTACTATAGTCTCTCATCAGTCCTGTTAGTACTATAGTCTCTCATCCAACCTGTTAGTACTATAGTCTCTCATCAGTCCTGTTAGTACTATAGTCTCTCATCAGTCCTGTTAGTACTATAGTCTCTCATCAGACCTGTTAGTACTATAGTCTCTCATCCAACCTGTTAGTACTATAGTCTCTCATCCAACCTGTTAGTACTATAGTCTCTCCTCCAACCTGTTAGTACTATAATCTCTCATCAGTCCTGTTAGTACTATAGTCTCTCATCAGTCCTGTTAGTACTATAGTCTCTCATCAGACCTGTTAGTACTATAGTCTCTCATCCAACCTGTTAGTACTATAGTCTCTCATCCAACCTGTTAGTACTATAGTCTCTCCTCCAACCTGTTAGTACTATAGTCTCTCATCAGTCCTGTTAGTACTATAGTCTCTCATCAGACCTGTTAGTACTATAGTCTCTCATCCAACCTGTTAGTACTATAGTCTCTCATCCACCCTGTTAGTACTATAGTCTCTCATCAGTCCTGTTAGTACTATAGTCTCTCATCAGTCCTGTTAGTACTATAGTCTCTCATCCAACCTGTTAGTACTATAGTCTCTCATCAGTCCTGTTAGTACTATAGTCTCTCATCAGTCCTGTTAGTACTATAGTCTCTCATCCAACCTGTTAGTACTATAGTCTCTCATCAGTCCTGTTAGTACTATAGTCTCTCATCAGTCCTGTTAGTACTATAGTCTCTCATCCAACCTGTTAGTACTATAGTCTCTCCTCCAACCTGTTAGTACTATAGTCTCTCATCAGTCCTGTTAGTACTATAGTCTCTCATCCAACCTGTTAGTACTATAGTCTCTCATCCAACCTGTTAGTACTATAGTCTCTCATCAGTCCTGTTAGTACTATAGTCTCTCATCAGTCCTGTTAGTACTATAGTCTCTCATCAGTCCTGTTAGTACTATAGTCTCTCATCAGTCCTGTTAGTACTATAGTCTCTCATCAGACCTGTTAGTACTATAGTCTCTCATCCAACCTGTTAGTACTATAGTCTCTCATCCAACCTGTTAGTACTATAGTCTCTCATCAGTCCTGTTAGTACTATAGTCTCTCATCAGTCCTGTTAGTACTATAGTCTCTCATCCAACCTGTTAGTACTATAGTCTCTCATCCAACCTGTTAGTACTATAGTCTCTCATCCAACCTGTTAGTACTATAGTCTCTCATCAGTCCTGTTAGTACTATAGTCTCTCATCAGTCCTGTTAGTACTATAGTCTCTCATCCAACCTGTTAGTACTATAGTCTCTCATCCAACCTGTTAGTACTATAGTCTCTCATCCAACCTGTTAGTACTATAGTCTCTCATCAGTCCTGTTAGTACTATAGTCTCTCATCAGTCCTGTTAGTACTATAGACTCTCATCAGTCCTGTTAGTACTATAGTCTCTCATCAGTCCTGTTAGTACTATAGTCTCTCATCAGACCTGTTAGTACTATAGTCTCTCATCCAACCTGTTAGTACTATAGTCTCTCATCCAACCTGTTAGTACTATAGTCTCTCATCAGTCCTGTTAGTACTATAGTCTCTCATCAGTCCTGTTAGTACTATAGTCTCTCATCCAACCTGTTAGTACTATAGTCTCTCATCCAACCTGTTAGTACTATAGTCTCTCATCCAACCTGTTAGTACTATAGTCTCTCATCAGTCCTGTTAGTACTATAGTCTCTCATCAGTCCTGTTAGTACTATAGTCTCTCCTCCAACCTGTTAGTACTATAGTCTCTCATCCAACCTGTTAGTACTATAGTCTCTCATCCAACCTGTTAGTACTATAGTCTCTCATCAGTCCTGTTAGTACTATAGTCTCTCATCCAACCTGTTAGTACTATAGTCTCTCATCAGTCCTGTTAGTACTATAGTCTCTCATCCAACCTGTTAGTACTATAGTCTCTCATCAGTCCTGTTAGTACTATAGTCTCTCATCAGTCCTGTTAGTACTATAGTCTCTCATCCAACCTGTTAGTACTATAGTCTCTCATCAGTCCTGTTAGTACTATAGTCTCTCATCCAACCTGTTAGTACTATAGTCTCTCATCAGTCCTGTTAGTACTATAGTCTCTCATCCAACCTGTTAGTACTATAGTCTCTCATCAGTCCTGTTAGTACTATAGTCTCTCATCAGTCCTGTTAGTACTATAGTCTCTCATCCAACCTGTTAGTACTATAGTCTCTCATCAGTCCTGTTAGTACTATAGTCTCTCATCCAACCTGTTAGTACTATAGTCTCTCATCAGTCCTGTTAGTACTATAGTCTCTCATCCAACCTGTTAGTACTATAGTCTCTCATCAGTCCTGTTAGTACTATAGTCTCTCATCCAACCTGTTAGTACTATAGTCTCTCATCAGTCCTGTTAGTACTATAGTCTCTCATCAGTCCTGTTAGTACTATAGTCTCTCATCCAACCTGTTAGTACTATAGTCTCTCATCAGTCCTGTTAGTACTATAGTCTCTCATCCAACCTGTTAGTACTATAGTCTCTCATCAGTCCTGTTAGTACTATAGTCTCTCATCCAACCTGTTAGTATTATAGTCTCTCATCAGTCCTGTTAGTACTATAGTCTCTCATCAGTCCTGTTAGTACTATAGTCTCTCATCCAACCTGTTAGTACTATAGTCTCTCATCAGTCCTGTTAGTACTATAGTCTCTCATCCAACCTGTTAGTACTATAGTCTCTCATCAGTCCTGTTAGTACTATAGTCTCTCATCCAACCTGTTAGTACTATAGTCTCTCATCAGTCCTGTTAGTACTATAGTCTCTCATCCAACCTGTTAGTACTATAGTCTCTCATCAGTCCTGTTAGTACTATAGTCTCTCATCAGTCCTGTTAGTACTATAGTCTCTCATCCAACCTGTTAGTACTATAGTCTCTCCTCCAACCTGTTAGTACTATAGTCTCTCATCAGTCCTGTTAGTACTATAGTCTCTCATCCAACCTGTTAGTACTATAGTCTCTCATCCAACCTGTTAGTACTATAGTCTCTCATCAGTCCTGTTAGTACTATAGTCTCTCATCAGTCCTGTTAGTACTATAGTCTCTCATCAGTCCTGTTAGTACTATAGTCTCTCATCAGTCCTGTTAGTACTATAGTCTCTCATCAGACCTGTTAGTACTATAGTCTCTCATCCAACCTGTTAGTACTATAGTCTCTCATCCAACCTGTTAGTACTATAGTCTCTCATCAGTCCTGTTAGTACTATAGTCTCTCATCAGTCCTGTTAGTACTATAGTCTCTCATCCAACCTGTTAGTACTATAGTCTCTCATCCAACCTGTTAGTACTATAGTCTCTCATCCAACCTGTTAGTACTATAGTCTCTCATCAGTCCTGTTAGTACTATAGTCTCTCATCAGTCCTGTTAGTACTATAGTCTCTCCTCCAACCTGTTAGTACTATAGTCTCTCATCCAACCTGTTAGTACTATAGTCTCTCATCCAACCTGTTAGTACTATAGTCTCTCATCAGTCCTGTTAGTACTATAGTCTCTCATCAGTCCTGTTAGTACTATAGTCTCTCATCCAACCTGTTAGTACTATAGTCTCTCATCCAACCTGTTAGTACTATAGTCTCTCATCCAACCTGTTAGTACTATAGTCTCTCATCAGTCCTGTTAGTACTATAGTCTCTCATCAGTCCTGTTAGTACTATAGTCTCTCCTCCAACCTGTTAGTACTATAGTCTCTCATCCAACCTGTTAGTACTATAGTCTCTCATCAGTCCTGTTAGTACTATAGTCTCTCATCAGTCCTGTTAGTACTATAGTCTCTCCTCCAACCTGTTAGTACTATAGTCTCTCATCCAACCTGTTAGTACTATAGTCTCTCATCCAACCTGTTAGTACTATAGTCTCTCATCAGTCCTGTTAGTACTATAGTCTCTCATCAGTCCTGTTAGTACTATAGTCTCTCATCCAACCTGTTAGTACTATAGTCTCTCATCCAACCTGTTAGTACTATAGTCTCTCATCCAACCTGTTAGTACTATAGTCTCTCATCAGTCCTGTTAGTACTATAGTCTCTCATCAGTCCTGTTAGTACTATAGTTTCTCCTCCAACCTGTTAGTACTATAGTCTCTCATCCAACCTGTTAGTACTATAGTCTCTCATCAGTCCTGTTAGTACTATAGTCTCTCATCAGTCCTGTTAGTACTATAGTCTCTCATCAGTCCTGTTAGTACTATAGTCTCTCATCAGTCCTGTTAGTACTATAGTCTCTCATCCAACCTGTTAGTACTATAGTCTCTCATCAGTCCTGTTAGTACTATAGTCTCTCATCAGTCCTGTTAGTACTATAGTCTCTCATCAGACCTGTTAGTACTATAGTCTCTCATCCAACCTGTTAGTACTATAGTCTCTCCTCCAACCTGTTAGTACTATAGTCTCTCATCCAACCTGTTAGTACTATAGTCTCTCATCCAACCTGTTAGTACTATAGTCTCTCATCCAACCTGTTAGTACTATAGTCTCTCATCAGTCCTGTTAGTACTATAGTCTCTCATCAGTCCTGTTAGTACTATAGTCTCTCCTCCAACCTGTTAGTACTATAGTCTCTCATCAGTCCTGTTAGTACTATAGTCTCTCATCAGTCCTGTTAGTACTATAGTCTCTCATCCAACCTGTTAGTACTATAGTCTCTCATCAGTCCTGTTAGTACTATAGTCTCTCATCAGTCCTGTTAGTACTATAGTCTCTCATCAGTCCTGTTAGTACTATAGTCTCTCATCAGTCCTGTTAGTACTATAGTCTCTCCTCCAACCTGTTAGTACTATAGTCTCTCATCCAACCTGTTAGTACTATAGTCTCTCATCAGTCCTGTTAGTACTATAGTCTCTCATCCAACCTGTTAGTACTATAGTCTCTCATCAGTCCTGTTAGTACTATAGTCTCTCATCAGTCCTGTTAGTACTATAGTCTCTCATCAGTCCTGTTAGTACTATAGTCTCTCATCAGTCCTGTTAGTACTATAGTCTCTCATCCAACCTGTTAGTACTATAGTCTCTCATCCAACCTGTTAGTACTATAGTCTCTCATCCAACCTGTTAGTACTATAGTCTCTCATCAGTCCTGTTAGTACTATAGTCTCTCATCCAACCTGTTAGTACTATAGTCTCTCATCCAACCTGTTAGTACTATAGTCTCTCATCAGTCCTGTTAGTACTATAGTCTCTCATCCAACCTGTTAGTACTATAGTCTCTCATCCAACCTGTTAGTACTATAGTCTCTCATCAGTCCTGTTAGTACTATAGTCTCTCATCCAACCTGTTAGTACTATAGTCTCTCATCCAACCTGTTAGTACTATAGTCTCTCATCAGTCCTGTTAGTACTATAGTCTCTCATCAGTCCTGTTAGTACTATAGTCTCTCATCAGTCCTGTTAGTACTATAGTCTCTCATCAGTCCTGTTAGTACTATAGTCTCTCATCAGTCCTGTTAGTACTATAGTCTCTCATCAGTCCTGTTAGTACTATAGTCTCTCATCCAACCTGTTAGTACTATAGTCTCTCATCCAACCTGTTAGTACTATAGTCTCTCATCCAACCTGTTAGTACTATAGTCTCTCATCAGTCCTGTTAGTACTATAGTCTCTCATCCAACCTGTTAGTACTATAGTCTCCATCCAACCTGTTAGTACTATAGTCTCTCATCAGTCCTGTTAGTACTATAGTCTCTCATCAGTCCTGTTAGTACTATAGTCTCTCATCCAACCTGTTAGTACTATAGTCTCTCATCAGTCCTGTTAGTACTATAGTCTCTCATCAGTCCTGTTAGTACTATAGTCTCTCATCCAACCTGTTAGTACTATAGTCTCTCATCAGTCCTGTTAGTACTATAGTCTCTCATCCAACCTGTTAGTACTATAGTCTCTCATCCAACCTGTTAGTACTATAGTCTCTCATCAGTCCTGTTAGTACTATAGTCTCTCATCCAACCTGTTAGTACTATAGTCTCTCATCCAACCTGTTAGTACTATAGTCTCTCATCAGTCCTGTTAGTACTATAGTCTCTCATCAGTCCTGTTAGTACTATAGTCTCTCATCAGTCCTGTTAGTACTATAGTCTCTCATCAGTCCTGTTAGTACTATAGTCTCTCATCCAACCTGTTAGTACTATAGTCTCTCATCAGTCCTGTTAGTACTATAGTCTCTCATCAGTCCTGTTAGTACTATAGTCTCTCATCAGTCCTGTTAGTACTATAGTCTCTCATCCAACCTGTTAGTACTATAGTCTCTCATCCAACCTGTTAGTACTATAGTCTCTCATCAGTCCTGTTAGTACTATAGTCTCTCATCCAACCTGTTAGTACTATAGTCTCTCATCCAACCTGTTAGTACTATAGTCTCTCATCAGTCCTGTTAGTACTATAGTCTCTCATCCAACCTGTTAGTACTATAGTCTCTCATCCAACCTGTTAGTACTATAGTCTCTCATCCAACCTGTTAGTACTATAGTCTCTCATCCAACCTGTTAGTACTATAGTCTCTCCTCCAACCTGTTAGTACTATAGTCTCTCATCCAACCTGTTAGTACTATAGTCTCTCATCCAACCTGTTAGTACTATAGTCTCTCATCAGTCCTGTTAGTACTATAGTCTCTCATCCAACCTGTTAGTACTATAGTCTCTCATCAGTCCTGTTAGTACTATAGTCTCTCATCCAACCTGTTAGTACTATAGTCTCTCATCAGTCCTGTTAGTACTATAGTCTCTCATCAGTCCTGTTAGTACTATAGTCTCTCATCCAACCTGTTAGTACTATAGTCTCTCATCCAACCTGTTAGTACTATAGTCTCTCATCAGTCCTGTTAGTACTATAGTCTCTCATCAGTCCTGTTAGTACTATAGTCTCTCATCAGTCCTGTTAGTACTATAGTCTCTCATCCAACCTGTTAGTACTATAGTCTCTCATCAGTCCTGTTAGTACTATAGTCTCTCATCAGTCCTGTTAGTACTATAGTCTCTCATCAGTCCTGTTAGTACTATAGTCTCTCATCAGTCCTGTTAGTACTATAGTCTCTCCTCCAACCTGTTAGTACTATAGTCTCTCATCCAACCTGTTAGTACTATAGTCTCTCATCAGTCCTGTTAGTACTATAGTCTCTCATCCAACCTGTTAGTACTATAGTCTCTCATCAGTCCTGTTAGTACTATAGTCTCTCATCAGTCCTGTTAGTACTATAGTCTCTCATCAGTCCTGTTAGTACTATAGTCTCTCATCAGTCCTGTTAGTACTATAGTCTCTCATCCAACCTGTTAGTACTATAGTCTCTCATCCAACCTGTTAGTACTATAGTCTCTCATCCAACCTGTTAGTACTATAGTCTCTCATCAGTCCTGTTAGTACTATAGTCTCTCATCCAACCTGTTAGTACTATAGTCTCTCATCCAACCTGTTAGTACTATAGTCTCTCATCAGTCCTGTTAGTACTATAGTCTCTCATCCAACCTGTTAGTACTATAGTCTCTCATCCAACCTGTTAGTACTATAGTCTCTCATCAGTCCTGTTAGTACTATAGTCTCTCATCCAACCTGTTAGTACTATAGTCTCTCATCCAACCTGTTAGTACTATAGTCTCTCATCAGTCCTGTTAGTACTATAGTCTCTCATCAGTCCTGTTAGTACTATAGTCTCTCATCAGTCCTGTTAGTACTATAGTCTCTCATCAGTCCTGTTAGTACTATAGTCTCTCATCAGTCCTGTTAGTACTATAGTCTCTCATCAGTCCTGTTAGTACTATAGTCTCTCATCCAACCTGTTAGTACTATAGTCTCTCATCCAACCTGTTAGTACTATAGTCTCTCATCCAACCTGTTAGTACTATAGTCTCTCATCAGTCCTGTTAGTACTATAGTCTCTCATCCAACCTGTTAGTACTATAGTCTCTCATCCAACCTGTTAGTACTATAGTCTCTCATCAGTCCTGTTAGTACTATAGTCTCTCATCAGTCCTGTTAGTACTATAGTCTCTCATCCAACCTGTTAGTACTATAGTCTCTCATCAGTCCTGTTAGTACTATAGTCTCTCATCAGTCCTGTTAGTACTATAGTCTCTCATCCAACCTGTTAGTACTATAGTCTCTCATCAGTCCTGTTAGTACTATAGTCTCTCATCCAACCTGTTAGTACTATAGTCTCTCATCCAACCTGTTAGTACTATAGTCTCTCATCAGTCCTGTTAGTACTATAGTCTCTCATCCAACCTGTTAGTACTATAGTCTCTCATCCAACCTGTTAGTACTATAGTCTCTCATCAGTCCTGTTAGTACTATAGTCTCTCATCAGTCCTGTTAGTACTATAGTCTCTCATCAGTCCTGTTAGTACTATAGTCTCTCATCAGTCCTGTTAGTACTATAGTCTCTCATCCAACCTGTTAGTACTATAGTCTCTCATCAGTCCTGTTAGTACTATAGTCTCTCATCAGTCCTGTTAGTACTATAGTCTCTCATCAGTCCTGTTAGTACTATAGTCTCTCATCCAACCTGTTAGTACTATAGTCTCTCATCCAACCTGTTAGTACTATAGTCTCTCATCAGTCCTGTTAGTACTATAGTCTCTCATCCAACCTGTTAGTACTATAGTCTCTCATCCAACCTGTTAGTACTATAGTCTCTCATCCAACCTGTTAGTACTATAGTCTCTCATCCAACCTGTTAGTACTATAGTCTCTCCTCCAACCTGTTAGTACTATAGTCTCTCATCCAACCTGTTAGTACTATAGTCTCTCATCCAACCTGTTAGTACTATAGTCTCTCATCAGTCCTGTTAGTACTATAGTCTCTCATCCAACCTGTTAGTACTATAGTCTCTCCTCCAACCTGTTAGTACTATAGTCTCTCATCAGTCCTGTTAGTACTATAGTCTCTCCTCCAACCTGTTAGTACTATAGTCTCTCATCAGTCCTGTTAGTACTATAGTCTCTCATCCAACCTGTTAGTACTATAGTCTCTCATCAGTCCTGTTAGTACTATAGTCTCTCATCCAACCTGTTAGTACTATAGTCTCTCATCAGTCCTGTTAGTACTATAGTCTCTCATCAGTCCTGTTAGTACTATAGTCTCTCATCAGTCCTGTTAGTACTATAGTCTCTCATCAGTCCTGTTAGTACTATAGTCTCTCATCCAACCTGTTAGTACTATAGTCTCTCATCAGTCCTGTTAGTACTATAGTCTCTCATCAGTCCTGTTAGTACTATAGTCTCTCATCCAACCTGTTAGTACTATAGTCTCTCATCAGTCCTGTTAGTACTATAGTCTCTCATCAGTCCTGTTAGTACTATAGTCTCTCCTCCAACCTGTTAGTACTATAGTCTCTCATCAGTCCTGTTAGTACTATAGTCTCTCATCCAACCTGTTAGTACTATAGTCTCTCATCCAACCTGTTAGTACTATAGTCTCTCATCAGTCCTGTTAGTACTATAGTCTCTCCTCCAACCTGTTAGTACTATAGTCTCTCATCAGTCCTGTTAGTACTATAGTCTCTCCTCCAACCTGTTAGTACTATAGTCTCTCATCAGTCCTGTTAGTACTATAGTCTCTCATCCAACCTGTTAGTACTATAGTCTCTCATCAGTCCTGTTAGTACTATAGTCTCTCATCCAACCTGTTAGTACTATAGTCTCTCATCAGTCCTGTTAGTACTATAGTCTCTCATCAGTCCTGTTAGTACTATAGTCTCTCCTCCAACCTGTTAGTACTATAGTCTCTCATCAGTCCTGTTAGTACTATAGTCTCTCATCCAACCTGTTAGTACTATAGTCTCTCATCCAACCTGTTAGTACTATAGTCTCTCATCAGTCCTGTTAGTACTATAGTCTCTCCTCCAACCTGTTAGTACTATAGTCTCTCATCAGTCCTGTTAGTACTATAGTCTCTCATCCAACCTGTTAGTACTATAGTCTCTCATCAGTCCTGTTAGTACTATAGTCTCTCATCAGTCCTGTTAGTACTATAGTCTCTCATCAGTCCTGTTAGTACTATAGTCTCTCATCCAACTTGTTAGAACTATAGTCTCTCATCAGTCCTGTTAGTACTATAGTCTCTCATCAGTCCTGTTAGTACTATAGTCTCTCATCCAACTTGTTAGTACTATAGTCTCTCATCAGTCCTGTTAGTACTATAGTCTCTCATCAGTCCTGTTAGTACTATAGTCTCTCATCAGTGGAATGGTGAATGATGAGGTCCATAATTTTGAGGACAGCCACATAGAGCACGAGAAGATCAAACGGGATGTGCGTAAGCAATGCCCTGGCGTATCTCTCGAAACGATCGATGTCTTCATTGAATTTAACTGCCCTGAGTGTGGATAAATTTGCTTGAGCAAATGTGGTCTCAGGCGCCACAGTCGCAGCCATGTTCAAAGAGGACCAGTGAACTATGATCTCCACGGTGTTGTGAAGATTCACGGGCAACCTGATGTAAGTCCTGAGGCGAGACAGATACATAGTTGTCGTCAATGTGTGAAGGAGTGCAAGTCCCTAGCAGGCTTGAAAAGCCATATCCGAGTGTCCCACATCTGAATCTGACAAGCGATTGCAATACTCTTGGCTGAGTTTGCAGCCATCGTGTATGTATGTATGTCATAAAGTAAGACCAGTGGTTGACTACCAGACTGCTGTTGGAGATGCTGCTCAACATACCTGTCAAGCATGTAGAAGAGAGTGTAGATCAGCAGGAGGACTCAAACGGCATGCAAATCCAACCACAGCCGGCAATTGCCAATGCAGCCATCATATATATACACACAAATAATGAATCAAAACATATCAACTATGAATGTTGTGTTTTGCGATAAGCAAGCTCAACATACATTATCCAGGGCCATAATAAATCAAATGGAAAACATATATATATAGAGAGAGAACCATATATTGTAGAGGAAACACAATATATTGTATATAAATACTAAATACATATTTAGAATATGTACTCAAGGTGCTATCGTAAGAGTGACCTTATAATGTTATTTAATATTCTGTAGAGCTTAAAGTCAATCTATGTAATCAATCATCGAAGAAATCAATCAACATCATCAAAGACAAACTATCAATTATAATTAAACGACAGGAGACTCAGAATACTCATGAGAGGTTATAGTCTCTACATTCTAAGAGAAATATAGAAATTAGTATATAGGACAACATACATGCCAATACCCATGGAGAGGCCTAACACATTGCTGAAGATTGCAAAATAACGTTAAACCCAGAGTAATTGTTCTTTCTCTCTCTATATATATACATATATCTTTTTCATTTGATTTATATATATATATCATCATCATCATAATCACTGTTTAATGTCCATTTTTCCACACTAGCATGGGAGGTGTATGGAAGGGTGAGAGGAAGGTTGTTCATGCAAGTTGTATGCTTCAACCCATGATAATGGGAAGGCAGGTCTTCTGTATTATTGCATAATGCCAGAGATTTTGATATTGTGTCATCGCCTTTCAGAGATTCAATTGTGTAAGGTCAGCTTTTATCACCTCATCCCAAATCTTCCTACTCCACAGCTTTCAACAACTTTGAGCACCCTGCACCTTTTTATATAGCGGTCATCCTTCATATGCATTACATATCTATACAAATGCAATCTCCCCTCCTGCTCACTGCATCTGATTCCTCTAATGCCCAGTTTCTCTCTCAGTTCATTTATGCTTTGCCATTCGAGTATGTTGCTATTGCACATCCAGCGAAGCATGGAAGCTTCATTTCTTTCCAATCTTTGTAGGTCCTCTGCACACAACACCCAGGTCTCACTGCCATGCAATATTGCTGTTCATATACACGCATCATACAATCTGCCCTTCATTTTGAAGGAAAAATCTTTTGTAGCTAGCAGCGGTAGTAGCTCCCTGAACTTTCTCCAGCCCAATCTCACTCGCGCTACTGTACTTTCAGAACACCCTCCCCCACTGCTGATTTGGTCACCCAGGTAACAGAAGCTATCTACCACTTCTATAGAGTCCTCTGAACATTTGAAGGTGATTGTATCCTAAGAGCTCTTGCTACTTATTGCTACTGTGCACCGAGTGGGATCCCACTACATCTCTTGTACTTGGGACATAGGATAGAATTTCTACCTACTCCGTTTCTGCACACTGAGCAAGGCCATTTCCTTGAGGAGATCTGGGTCCTGTTCTCCTTTCTACTTACTAGAACTTTAGTCTTTGCTAAGTTGACTTTAAGACCTTTAGTTTCCAGTCTGTGCTTCCAGGTTTGGAATTTCATCTCTAATTCAGCTACAGATTCAGCTATTAGGGTTAGATCATCTGAATACAGAAGTTCCCAAGGGCAGCCAGTCTTAAACTCCTCTGCTATTGCCTGTAGGACGATGATAAACAGGTGGGGGCTAAGAACTGAGCCTTGGTGGACATAAGTTACTAAATTCTTTCCTATAGTCATTGTTAATTCTGACCTTGCTGCTTGTTCCTCTATACATAGCTTGTACTACCCCCACAAGTTACTCGCTTACTCCTAGTTTTCTAAGAGCCCACCAGCTAATGGAACAAGGGACTCTATCAAAAGCTTTCTCCAGGTCTACAAAAGCCAAGTAGAGGGGTTTACTTTTAGCTAGGTACTTCTCCTGCAGTTGTCAGGAGAAGGCATTTGTGGTACTTTACCTGGTACAAAGGTACAAACCTAAACTGTATCTCATCTAGGTTAACTCATTCCCTAATCAGCTGAACTATGACTCTTTCAATGACCTTCATAACCTGATCAACCAAATTAATGCCTCTATAGTTTTCCCTATCTAGAGCATCACCTTTGCCTTTGTGGCAGTTTATGATCATGCTGCTACACCAGTCATTGCGTATGACACCATTTTGTATAACTTGGTTTACAATGCAGGAGTCTAAGGAGTGGCCCATCAGGTACAATTCTACGGTGGTATATAAAGCTTGTGTATTCCTCTGTTGAATTATTAAATGTACCTAAAGGACGAAACACTGTGTAAGGAATAAATTTTGTCATTAAAAATTCTTGATTTCTCCACCATATATTTCTGCTTATACTAGCTCTGCTTATCCTCTGCACACAAACTCTCCTTGAATATTTACTCCACTGTAATATTTAATCTCGCATCTTTAAACATTGAGCACACTTTGCTTTGTCTAAGGCATCTAACATATTATATCATAGTTCATTCTCCTCTATTCTTATGATATATGACTCTTATTTTGATATTATGATATATCCCTCCCCTATTACCTACGTCTGCAATTTCCTAGTTCCAAGACAAAAGCGCCCTGTCTACACAGTAAAGTGGTCGTGTAGCTCACACAACAAAAAGTACCCAGTACACACTGTAAATATGGTTGGCATTAGGAAGGGCATCCAGCTGTAGAAACCAAGCCAAAATCTGCCCCGGGTGAGGTAAACATGGTCCTCTGACCTGATTCTCTTCTTAAGAGTCAACACGGAAGATGGACCTTAAATGATGATGATGATATATATATATATATCATGTTTAATATAGAAATGGTTTCTACGGGACTAGAACTGTTTCATTTAAAAGAAATCATCAGGAAAACCAAATTTGTATTTATGTTTTCTGGCAGTTGGAGAAGGTGGTGATTTAGTGGGGGAGTGCCAAGCAATTTTAAAGAACAAGGATCCTTTGAAAAAACTATTTTTAGATATATACACAATAATATGGGACAGACAGGTAAAAGGCAAGGTTCACACTCACCCATACACATGCCCACCATTTGAAGGGTTCTATATAAAGGGCTTTTATGAACAACTGATAATTGTCAAGCTCTGGCCAAAGAGTTATTGACAATGGATTGTTGACACCTGTCAAATCAATTAGTGGTAAGGGTGGTGGAATTGGCAACATATATATATATAGACATCACATACACATATGTATATATACACATATACATACACACTCACATACACACACGCATATATATGTATACACATTCACATACACACACCCATATATAGAACCTAATAGTGGTTGCAGCACTTCCCTTTCCACCCTGATTTTCCTCTTCAAGTGAAAACTGAAGAAGTTAATCAGGGCTTCTCCAAAGAGGAAAGTGCTTGTCATCAAAGCTTGCAAGCATGTCCACCATAAAACCTCTGTTGCCATGGCCACAAGACAGATAAAAATAGCCAGCCCTCCTTGACTAAAGGAAGGCAACAGGACAATCTTCACAATGGACTTGGTTGATAAGCGGAGTTGTCCTACATGTGACAGCAGGTGTTCAACATAAACCCACAAATCAGCAATGCTCAGAGACTTGACGACTGCATGCAGGACGGTTTTGTAGCCCTACATGCATCTTGGACAGGGCTAGCTGATGGCAATTCCATTCCTGTGGAGTTTATCCATAAATTGGCAAAGCTCCTCGGTAGCACTGCAAATAGAAACAAGACAAAACGAAAAACAATTTTTAAGGGAAATCCCCTTAAAAAATTATTAAAAAAAAAAAAAAAATACAAACGAAGGACACAGAACTCCAGGGTCATCAGCCGCTGAGGCAGTTTTGACCCCTACCAACGGTACTGCTGATCCATTTGGGGTCACAGCATCTGACATAAGCCAAATGTTGTCCAGTGGAGTAAGAGACGAGACACAAAAGATTAATTCATAGCAATTAAGCTATAACAAGTAAACATAGAATTTGATGTGATGTTAGGGAAAAAGTGTGGGGGTGAGATAAACACATTCATCATATTTAGTATTGATAAACTTATGAAAATTAACAAAGAGGACAAGACAACGAACAGAAACAAGGCAAAACGAAAAACAATATCAATCTATATATTTCAGTCTGTATATATATATATATACGTCTAACCCATGCTAGCGTGGAAAATGGACGTTAAATGAAGATGATGATGATGATATATAACTGTATATTTATCTATTACAGAGTGGTGGTGATGGAGGCAACTATTCATTAGCCAGAGTAATTGCAGACTACAGCGCTATCAAGGAAGATGAAATCTCTGTCAACAAGGGGGAGAAGGTTCAAATCTTAACAACAAACCAGAACAATATGTTTCTTGTCCACAGAGCAGCCAATGAGGTTTCACCAGCAGCTGAAGGATGGATACCGGGTGTTGTATTGGGCTCGGTTGATGAAGGTGGAAGTCTCAAGTTAGTATATTTACTTACACTTCAGTAATGTTGTCTTAACACATCTTTAATATACACACTTGTAATATATATATATCTAACACCATCACAAATTAAAATGAAACTTTAAAAAGCTACTCATAGCAAAACCAGTTAGTACAAAATCTAATTAGATAATCATGACTATTTTTGCAAACTCACCAATTTTTTTTTTAAATGTAATTTATTTTGTATGAACTAATTTTTTGTTGTTGTTGTACACTGTAAATTTGCATGTATAAAAAACATTGGATGAATCTTCAAATATGTTTTTATTTCTGCTATATATATATATGAAAGTAACAGAAAGAGTGCTAGCACAATTAATTAGAGAAAAAGTCAAATTAGATATGATGCAGTTTCGTTTTGTGCCTGGAAAGAGTACAACAGATCTCCTCTTAGTAAGGCAACTACAAGAGAGGATCTTAGAGAAGAATAAGCCACTATACTTCGCTTTTGTTGACCTAGAGGAGACCTTTGATAGAGTACCCCGATCTGTCATCTGGCGGTCCCTAAGGAAACTAGGTGTAGAGGAATGGCTTGTGAGGGCAGTGCATACTATGTACAGGGGTGCTGTCAGTAAAGTGAGAGTAGGAATGGAGTTTAGTGAGGAATTCCAGATACAAGTAGGATACATCAGGGTTCGGTCCTCAGCTCACTCTTATTCATTATAGTTCTCCAAGCCATAACAGAGAAGTTTAAGAATGGCTGGTCAGGGAAACTTCTCTATGCTGATGATTTGGTTCTTATAGCAGAATCAGTAGAGGAGCTAGAGAATAAATTCTGGCTATGGAAACAGCAGTTGGAATCAAGAGGACTGAGAGTAGATCTAGCAAAAACTAAATGTTGATAAGTAGAAAATAGGACAAGAATCTGATTCCATCAGCGAAATGGCCATGTTCAATATGTAGAAAAGGAGTTGGCATAAACTCTATAGAATGTACACAATGCAGATCTTGGGTACACAAGAGGTGAAGTGGGATAGCAGGCAAACTAACAGGAAAGGAAAGCTTCATAGGTAGTAGATGTTCATGGAAATTTGACAGTAGAAGTCGCAATGATAGACACATTTTTCAAATGCAGGTAGGATCTATAGAGGTGGTTGATAGCTTCCGATACCTGGGTGATCAGATTAGCAAGGGGGGAGGGTGCTCCAAGGCCATAGTATCTAGAATAAGGATGGGTTGGAGGAAGTTTAGGGAGCTGCTTCTTCTGTTGACAAAGAAGGGTTTCTCCCTATGAACGAAAGGTTAGTTATATGATGCCTGTGTGAGATGTGCGATGCTTCATGGTAGTGAAACATGGACAGCAACTGCAGAGGATATACAAAGGCTGGAGAGAAATGAGGTAAGCATGCTCCGGTGGATGTGCAATGCCAATGTGCATGAACGACCCAGCATGGACGAGTTGAGAGAGAAACTGTGTATAAGAGGAATAAATTATAGTGTGTAGGAGAGAAAACTGCGTTGGTATGGCCATGTGATGCGCTTGGAAGATGACCGCTGGGTGAAGAAGTGCCAAGAAATCCCGGTGGAAGGAAGACACAGTAGAGGAAGACCACGTAAAAAATGGGCAGAGGTGGTGAGAGCTGACTTCAGATTGCTGAAGCTCACAGAGGAGATGACGAAGGACCATGACGAATGGAGAGATGCTGTGTTGAAGAAAACCCGTCCCACCCTTGCAAGCAGGAAAAAGCAGACGTAAAATGATGATGATGATATATAATTTCAAATACAGCAAAGATTCAAGACATTATCAAACTGACATATATTTCTGCTGGCCTAAAATCTACAGGCCGACAGAAACATATGTTAGTTTGACAAGGCCTTGAATCTTTGGTGTATTTGAATATATTAATATATAACAACTCTGCGTGAACCCCACTGAATTGAGCTTTTAATCAACTAGTAAATCAATTTAACTACTCCAGTTAATAATATCATTATTACTACTATATATATATATATATATATATACATATATATATAAATATATAAAATTACAAGAAATGAAGTGAGTTGTGTGGTTGCTGTAAACAAAGTTTAAGATGGTAATATGGACGAAACAAGAGAAGGACCCCTTTGCATAGAACTACATCGCTCCTAGTTATTGCACCATAAGACTTAAGTCTAATCAGTTCGTTGAACTTCTATTTTCTCCTCGGTTACTCACTTGCATGTTCTATCGTCCTGTATCCCCCACTCCATTCGGTTTGTTTACTTCATTTTTTCCTCTTTCTTCCTCTCTCCTCATTATTTTTTCTTTTCTTTCCCTCGTGGCCTTTTGATCGATAAAAGGCTTTGGGCGTGCTGCTGATCGCTTTTGATGTCCTGTTTTAAGTGCCGAAACATCTATGATCTGCAGTTAACAGCTGACGAAGGGGTCCTTCTCTTGTTTTGTCCATATTACCATCTTAAACTATATATATATATATATATATATATATATCAATAAAAATAACAGGAGGCTGGACTGGTGTAAATCCTTGAAATGTTTATTAGACTAGGATCATTTCAATGACCGGGTTCCATATGAATCCGGTGATTTCATCAGGTATTCGAAATATAACAAAGGAATATGTAAAAACCATGGGTCCGAAAAATCAGAGACAGAGAGGACAACTGACCAACTAGCTGCCTTCACCTCTGCTAGTTGCCCTCAAAGTGATGGCTACTCGTTCTGCTAATGGCCATCTGGTGAGGGGGCGAAGGCTTATAATGTACTACCACCATTCCGTCAAAGAATAAAAAAAATAAAAAAGGGGAAGAAAGGAAGAAGTCAGCGTAAGGGTCACACTACAGTCAAGCTAGAAAACGCCGCGAAAAATGTTATTCTAAAGAATCTATATTTTAACAAAGGCATATATAATGGGTGTCTGTATGGTCTAATGTGTGAACAGGAAATTGGAACGTTAAACTTATGTTAAGAGTTATAGGATGAAATTAAATTAAAAAATAATAAATTGAAAATTGGAAAATAAATAAAAAAATTATTTAATGAACTTACAGAGAGAGTCTTATATGAAAAAGTTAATCTCGATAAGATATCAGGGTGGGATAATAGAGTAAAGATTAAAGCCTTCGATTGTGAATCCCAGCCAGCACCTCCTAACCACGTGTCAGCCAGTTTCGAGGGGTATCGTCCAGCGAAAGAAATGGAAATTAATTTTTCCGAGTACTCTAGGAACGTAGCTACCCTAGGCCCCGGGTGTGCTAGCAGAAAGTCTACAATTTTGACAGGCCATCGTCAATACCAAATGAATACTATTAATTCACACATGAGGGGTTTATTTACGTGCCAGAAGAGGCATGATACAGCTAACAGTTATGCCTAAGTCTAGAGTTTATAGGGATAAGTATAATATAGCGGCCAAAACAGGCGGCGTGGCAGGCCCGGGGCAAAGTAAGCCGCTCCGAGTAATTTCGTTTACCGAAAGAGGGGAAATTTATTTTTCCAAGCACTCAAGGAAGGCTTAACTTTCAGAGCGCCCATCGCACAGCCGGGAAAAGCCACCACATCAATCGAAGGTAGCAAAACCCAATAAAGAGTGCAAATAGGCTATAATTATTTTAAATTCCCAGTTAGTCCGGGTTATAAGTAGTGTGGTTCTTTGGTGGGTAGGGGGCTATGAAAGGTGCATAATGACCTGAGTAAGGAAAGTTACATATAAATAAAAGCAGGATACAAAGATAAAATACAAAGATAAAGAATACATTGATAAAAATACATTAATTGTTTCTACTTTTGGCACAAGGCCAGCAATTACCCAGTGCATTACTGGTACTTTATTTTATCGACCCCGTAAGGATGAAAGGCAAAGTTAACCTCGGCGGGGTTTGAACTCAGATCATAAAGGGACGTAACTCTATGCTTCAAAGCATGGTGTCCGACTCTCTACCGATACTGCCAATCCCCCGCCATTGATAAAAATACATTAATAAACTAATAAAAGTAAAAAGTAAAATACATAAATAAAACGTCTTCATAGCTAGGGTAGTGATGTAGAAAGACGGAAGTATATAAGAACATATCGGAGGAATCAGAGCAAAGGGGAAATACAATATAGATCAAGTTGTAGTATGATAATACAGGTTGTACATATAGATAAAGAGATGGAATGGTAACAGGTGGTACCTAGTGTAAAGTTCAGGTCTCTGAATTCAGTGTGTGTCACAAAAAAGTCCTGAGGTATAGAGTAGAGAATTAAGTCAATACAATACATGTTTTAGTATAATACGTAGAGTTTTGTCGGAATCAGAATCATCCCGACAAGGAAGTAGTATCGGGTGGGCGGTAGACAAAGCACAGAGCAGCCAAAATCCGAATGGTAAGTAGATCAGTTAATCCCATGCTGGCAATAGCTGTACACTGAAGTCAGTGCCGCTGTTCAATATTACATTTGGAAGTGCTTAACATTATTGGAGCATTATTTCATTAGGTTTGTTGGTTCACCGCTGGATAGAATTCCGTATGGTCAATCTTGGTGTAATATTGTGGAGAGTACTCAACGTAGTGCAGTTCACCCGTCTTCGTTTGTGTAGTTGGTGGTGCGAATACGGAGTTAATTATCAATAAAAATAACAGGAGACTGGACTGGTGTAAATCGTTGAAAGGTTTATTATACTATGATCATTTCAATGACCGGGTTCCATATGAATCCGGTGATTTCATCAGGTATTGGAATATAACAAAGGAATATGTAAAAACCATGGGTCCGAATACCTGATGAAATCACCGGATTCATATGGAACCCTGTCATTGAAATGATCATAGTATAATAAACCTTTCAACGATTTACACCAGTCCAGTCTCCTGTTATTTTTATTGATAATTAACTCCGTATTCGCACCACCAACTACACAAACGAAGACGGGTGAACTGCACTACGTTGAGTACTCTCCACAATATTACACCAAAATTGACCATACGGAATTCTATCCAGTGGTGAACCAACAAACCTAATGAAATATATATATATATATATTGGTGTTAGCAAGGGCACTCACCCACAGAATATATATTTATATGGTGACACATGGCTTAGTGGTTAGAGCATTGGCCTTGCAATCGAAAGGTTGTGAGTTCAATTCTCAAACCGGGTGATGTGTTGTTTCCTTGAGCAAGACACTTTATTTCACATTGCTCCAGTTTACTCAGCTGTAGAAATGAGATGATAGGGACTGGGGTCCCTATCATTCCACTGCAAAGTGGTCATGGAGGTGCCACGGCAAAAAAGCACCCAGCACTCACTGTAAATGAGGTTGGTGTTAGGAAGGGCATCCAGCTGTAGAAATCAAGCCAGAATCAGTTCCCGTCCCACCCTTGCAAGCAGAGAAAAAGCGGACGTAAAATGAAATGATGATGATGATGATGATGATATATATGTGCGTGTGTGTGATTAGATTATACATCATGGCTCTGGTAAAAGACACTTGTCCAATATACTAGCAAGTGGGATGAAACCCAGGACCTTATGATTGCCATGTTGTGTTCATGTGGGGTTTATCTTGAAACACTGAGATTGGCACCTCTCCATATTGCAGGACTAGGCACATTTTATTTGGTTATATATATATATGTACAAAGTGAAACCTACAGTCAGTAGGCACCTCTAGCAAAAATACACCCCCGCCCCACTACCCCCACCCCATCCACATGTAAAGTTATGTTGGTGCCACAACATCCAGCCCGAAACAAATGAGGTCGTGTAGGTGTCACAACAAAAAAAAACACACAGTCCACGCTGTAATGTGGCCGTGTAGATAACACGGTAAAAACCTCCCAGTCCTGTAAATGTGGTTGGTGTTAGGAAGGGCATCCAGCCGTAGAAAACCCGCCAGACAGTCCTATGCGAGCAAGACAACCATTCTTGCCTTAAGTGGGAAAACTCCTGTCCAAACCCATGCAAGCGTGGAAGATGGACGGTAAACGATGATGATGATGTGTGTGTAAGTGTATATTTGTGTATATGTATTTATGTGCGATTATATAAGTGCATATTTGCATGTATGTAATTATATGTGTGTGCAGGTGTGTATTTTATATATATGTGTGTAAAATCCTTGTTTAATTGCTATGTTTTGTTTTCATTTTTTTGCTAGAAAAAGCTCGTGGCAAATGTTCAAGTTACGGAAATCTAGTCTGAAGAGAGAGTCTGACAGCAGAAACAGTTTAGAGCGGAAAAGTAGGAGTTTGGGTCGAGATGGTAAACTACCATCATCAACATCAAAAGTAGGTCTAGCTTTACACCACCATCACCACTACCATTACCACCACCACCAGCATCACCACCACGACCATCACCACCACCATCACCACCACTACCATTACCACTACCATCACCACCACTACCATTACCACCACCACCAGCATCACCACCACTACCATTACCACCTCCACCAGCATCACCACCACTACCATTACCACTACCATTACCACCACCACCAGCACCACCACCACTACCACCACCACTACCATTACCACTACCATTACCACCTCCACCAGCATCACCACCACTACCATTACCACTACCATTACCACCACCACCAGCACCACCACCACTACCACCACCACTACCATTACCACCTCCACCAGCATCACCACCACTACCATCACCACCACCATTACCATTGTAAAGATGAAAGACAAAGTTAACCTCTGGGATTTGAGCTCAGTTCATAAAATGTGAGCTGTAATAATTGTTTCTACTTTTGGCACAAGGCCAGCAATTATCCCAGTGTATTACTGGTACTTTATTTTATCGACCCCGTAAGGATGAAAGGCAAAGTTAACCTCGGCAGGATTTGAACTCAGTCCATAAAGGGACGTAACTGTGCTGCAAAGCATGGCGTCCGACCCTCTACCGATACTGCCAATCCACCGCCCTCAGTGAGCTCTAATAACAACATGATAGAACTGAGGTTTCCAACATTAAAATACCCAAGAAATGCCATAGGAAGCTAGCTAAACCTAGGTGTAAATTGTAACAACAACATAATAGCCCCTATCATTAAAACACCCAAGAAACTTGGAGACCAGCTAAACCTACATAGATGTGAACCGTAAATTTAATTTTCTATAATATAAAGTATAAATAGAGATATGTAGTAAAACATAGCAACATTTAGCAAAATACCCCAACACCTAAAAACTAAAATATTAAATATTAAGACAACTCTTTGTTCTCCATTGTAGATGAGCAGTTCTGATTTTGTGTATGAAGTTGCACCAACCATCCAGCAGGCGTTGGCAGATGTTACAGTCAACGCAGGAGAAGAGGCTGCGTTGACATGTCGTATCTGTGGACGGCCAAAACCAACCATTATCTGGAAGTCTCCAGATTCCAACACTGTCATACCGAGTGTAAGAACTTCCATTAGTTACTGCGACGAGAATGGTGAGGCACGCTTACAAGTAAGTGTCTCATTGACTATATCATCATCATCATCATCATCGTCATTATCATCATCATCATCATCTCCACCACCACCTCCATTTTTATATATGTGTCTTGTCACCCCCACCATGGTTGTTAACTCCACTGTGGCTGTGTTGTCAACTCCTTATATCTCCCTCCACTATGGCTGTCACCTCCAGTCTCATACCTCCACTATGTCTATCAACTTCAGTATAGCTATTGTTCCAGTTGCAGTAGTAGTAGCAGCACACAACCTACAGTTAAAATGTTGTGTTTATCTCTTCTATAGATATCTGATGTTAGCATGTTAGATGATGGTGAATATCTATGTATTGGTAGCAGTGAACTGGGTATGGTGATGAGTAGAGCTTCAATTACTGTCATTGGTTCGTATAAATTATATATTCGCACACACATACACACACCCTTACATATAGACACACTCATTTATCTATAAATATAAAGTTGTAGTTCCTGTCTGTTTGTTTGTTCACGAACTCCTCCTATGGTGTTGGAGATAGACCCCCATAACCATATATATTCTGAAACTACATAGCCCAGGATACTTGGATAAGTATATTTCATTTTAATCAAAGGGTTCCCTAGGGGCACAAACCTCCACTGAAAATCTTTTCCCTTCAATTTATATGAAATTTAAACCATAGATAAATGACAAGATATGATGCCTATTCACAAAATTTCAGCAAAATTAAGACACCCTAATGGAGTTTTTCTCCATAAATTATATCACTGATTTAAAATCAATCATTTTCTTACAAAAAAAATGTGTAAAACGCAGCAAGGTGCAGGTAATTTGGCTAGTATATATATATATATATATATACACACACATATATATATATATATATATACACCCTTACACATAAATACAGTCTGTAGCTACTTTCTTCTGTTAGTATACACACACCTTTCATCATAATATTATATAAGAATATTGGTTAAAGACCCTCCCCAAATATAACAATATCTGTTTCAACACACATTTTCATATCAAGAATCTTACAACATAAATACAAAATCGTATAAAGTTATGCCCCAAACACCAATTTAATATTTGTTCATTTAATATAATTTTGCTAATTAATGATTTTCAGATCGGCCGGCAGCTCCTGGCAAACCTATTATACGTAATCAGGTTGGAACAGTGGTTCATTTAGAGTGGACACCTCCTTTACAGTCAAAAAGTGGACAGGTTCAGGGTTATACTGTTGAATACAGGTTTTGTGGTAGGAAAGATTTCATTATTTCAAATCATCTTTTTTTTTCTTTACCTGAAAATATATAATGTAATTTGAATATTTGCCAGGATTTATTCATTTTTTTGGCAGGAAGTTCCTTTTATGTTTTTTAGTCTTGGTGTGTTGTACCTCCGTCATTTCAATAAAAAAAACTACCTGAAATGTGTAGGTGGCTGAGTACTCCACAGACACTTGCACCCTTAACATCAACCTTATTACCTTGGAGTTTCTCCTGTGTACTTACAGGATCATCAGGCAAGATTGCAGTGTTATCTGTGAATACATAGTATTCCAGAGTAACAAGACTCATCACTTACTTATACTAAAGGGTACTTATTCTAGCATGTCAACGTCACATGGATATATTTATAATGAAGGCACATGGCCCAGTGGTTAGGGTGTTGGACTCACAATCCTATGGTCATACAGGGACCGGCCATCCAGGAAACAACATCACACCTCTGTAACAAGAAAATTTTTTCAAGGAAATTTTGGGATTTTTTTAAATCTAAAGAATTTTTGGAGGAACTTTCAATGTTTTCAAGTTTTTATAGGTTTTGCTGTCTTAAGAACTCAGGCTATCATAACTGATAGTCCTCAGTGAAGTATGTATAACAGAGTTTTAAATAAACCTGAATCAACTGATTATAGCCTCCAACCTTTTAATAATATATAATGTTCTGGCTTGCACCATTTATACAGGTTGTTGAATGCTTCTTTTATCTGCTTCACAGCCAGTCAACCATATGGTCCGCACATCTCTGGTTGGTTAACCCCATATTCTGTATATATGTATATAATAAAAGTAACAAAGATTGCTGGTATTAATTCAGCATCCTATGGCCAGTGTCCAGCTCATTCAATGAATCTGGCAAATTGCAGTAATGCAGTTGCAATCAGCTGTTCAGAGTGCACACAGTTAATAGCAGACATGGTGGCTTTGGTAGAGATAAAAGCAAACATCTCAACTCCTGGACAATATCGTTTCTATGCAACATAACTTCACAAATACAGATATTACATCTGCTATGTTCAGAAAGTCACACAATATCAGCAGATATTTATGTAACCAGGCTATTACACATCTTCAGCAGGGTTGACCAAGTCATAAGATAGGTCCATGCAGTGTGTGTTAGCCATTACTACTGGATAAGGTATTTAACAGTTCTGGGCATTCCCACACTCTGTCTCTAATGAAAAAAGGAAGATTCTATTGTAAACTAAAACATGTGGTTTGGTGTTTGAATTTAAACAAAGGAATTTGCGACAAAACAGAGCACTCAACCCGCCTCTGGTATATGTGCAGACATACCTAATGAGGTTCATGCATCTATACATATATATACAAGCAAATAATATCTGATTTGTGATACAAAATGGAACATTCAATATTCAAAATTTAATATTAGGAAACATAAACAAGAAATATTGAAAATTCTAACCTAATACGGGAGATATATATATATATGATAGAACATATAGAGGGTGTGTATATATGTGTGGATAATTGTTTGTTTTGTTTTTGTTACAAAATGTAGCCACCATCTACGCAGGATATATTATTTTTACAGAAACAAAAAGTTATTACTAAAATAAATCATTATTATTATTGTTATTTTCTTTCATGATTGTTTCTGAGATATATGCCGAGTGTCTTCCTGACACCTAGGGCAAATAAATTCACAGTGTGCATTGGTAAACGAGTTAATACAACACATTGATTAAAATTTAAAAAAAAAACAGTATACATATATACACATGTGCATATGTAAATACAAGGAGTGATATCATTCTGACAGAGATAGTGCTCTTCTCAATACGTGTGCAGTACCAGTCAAAACAATTTTGGGTAAACCAGGAATCATTCACAAATATTGTTCTATTCCTTTCTTGATCATTCCCAGTCCTCCCACAATCACTGGTATTGTAACGGCCTTGAGGTGCCACATTTTCTCAATTTCAATAAGCAGATCTTTATATTTTCGTAGCTTGTCGAATTCTTTTGCCGCGATATTGTGATCACATGGGATGCTCATATCTATCAACAAACAGACCTTACGTTGATCTTTTACAATGATGTCAGGTCTATTTGCTTTATGGTCCTGTCAGTATGTACAGGAAAGTCCCAGAGAATTGTTATTGGCTTATTTTTTTTTTGTTAATTCTATAACCGTACCCTGTTCTATTAAGCTCGGATGTAAGGGGTATTACAGCTATACAGAAAAGCAAGGGTGAAAGTGAGTCACCCTGGAATATACCACAATTGATGTTTATATTCCTAGAGCACAGTACCCCAGTGGAATGAGACAATTGGAGATTTGTGTTCCATAATGACATATTGTGCTTCAGGAAGTTTGAGATCACAGGTGAGATTTTGAAGATGTCCAGTGATTTCAGAATCCATGAGTGTGGTATGCTGTCAAAGGCTTTGTTATAATCGATCCATGCAGAACTGAGATTTCTGTGTTTATTATGACAGTTCTCAAGGATCATACAATTAATCAAAGGTTGATCTTTGCAACCATATAAACCTCGTCGCCACCCTTTTTATTTAATGGGAAAAAGATTGTTCTCCTCCAAAAACACGTATGCTTTTTCCATGAGAATAGAGGTTAATAGTTTATAAGTGGTGGACAAGCATGTTATGGGCCGATAGTTTTTTGGATCTTTGGTTTCGTTGTTCTTTGGTAGAGGGTAGGTAATGCCACTTGCTATCCAATCAGGTGTATTTTTTGGATCTTTCATAATTCCATTAAACAGCTTGACCAATATATTGTGAGTGCACGGGAGTGAGGAAAGCCAAAAATTTGGCACCCTGTCTCTACCAGGAGATTTCCATTTATGAGATCTATTGAGTGCTGTCCTTAAGTCCGCTATAGAGATGTCTTCCCACGCCTGTTCTTCTAAATTTCTGTAGGATTTTTCCAGGCGACTAATCCAATCTACATTAGTATTACATGTCTTCTCATCACTCCAAATCTTACTCCAGAAGTTTTCAACTTCTTCTATGGACGGCGGGGTCTTCAATTATTATTATTATTATTATTATTATTATTATTATTATTATTACAGTTGCATTTATCTTGCTTTATGTTCATACGAGTTATCACCAAGTTACAACCAGTGACCTCAAGAGACAACAAGGTCCGCCATGTTCAAGAAAGAACATACATACACACACATGCATCTTTAGGTGTTTAGACTTGTGATGTACTTATATTGACAGAATCTTCCTTAGTATATGGGCAGTTCCCATTAGTACTATCTTTTGTATTTCTCCTATACGCGGGTTTCCTGGGATTTGCGATAAGTAATCATTAGACTCCTTAGGTATCATTCCTAGAGCGCCTACAACCACTGGTATTGTTTTAGTTCTCAATTTCCACATTTTTCCAATTTCTATCTCCAGGTCCTTATACTTGCTCAATTTTTCAAATGTTTTTATAGATACATTCTTGTCTATTGGAACGGACATATCAATTAGCTGGCATACCCTCTTTTTAAAGTCCTTCAGTATTATATCAGGTCTATTTGCATCTATTTTTCGGTCTGTTTGGATGCTAAAGTTCCACAAGATTGAGATGTGATCTTTTTCAAGTATGGGAGGTGGTTGATGCTCCCACCAATTCTTTTGATGGGGCAGGTCAAAATGCTTACACATTATCCAATGTATGTATTGTGCAGCTCTGTCATGCCTGTTTAGGTATTCGATTGGAGCTATAGGACTGCACATTAAAATTATATGATCAATGGTCTCTGGTTGTTTTTTACATACACGGCATAATGGGTTGCATCCATTTTTTATTATGTTGGCAGACACTGATCTTGTGCTGATATAATCAGTCCTTCAGTCTCCGATTTCAGTCCAGAGGATGCCAACCACTGATGGGTTAAAGTTTTGTCAACATCAGGATTGTTAGCTCTTTCTGGGTATTTTCCATACAGAGGCTTTTCTTGCCATTTCTTAGCCAGTTTCTGTAGCAGTTCTTTCTTTGCAGTTACTTTTACCTGCTTTGCTTTTTCTGTGTTTTCCATTTCAGCAGTAAATGGGACTTCTGAAATTTGTAGTCCATTACTGTATCTTTGTGCATCTTTTGTAATGGAGTATGATCTTTTGATGCTTTTGTGTTTCAAAACGAGTTTGATCATCCAATCATGTGATTCCCTTAGATATGTAGATAATCCAATTGTTGCAGTTTTCAACGCAATATCTAACTGGATTAACCCACGTCCTCATTCTTTCCTAGGGAGATATATTCTATCTGTATCTGCCTTAGGGTGATGCATTCTGTGCATGGTTAAGAATTTTCTAATTTTTGTATCGAGCCTACGGATCTCTGTGCTTGACCAGTTGATGACATTGAAACTGTAGGTTACTACTGGTATGGCAAGCGTGTTTATGGCATCGATCCTATTCCTTGCATTCAATTCCGTTCTTAAGATTGCTCTTACTCTGCGGTAACATTCCTTCCTTATCCTTTCCCTCATTGTCGAGTGCTTGATTCCGTCTCCTTCACAAACACCTAGATATTATTATTATTCTTTGAGTCTCAGTCATTGATGTTATTTAACTGGAAAGTTTGTTGAAATGAATATCAAGCCACTACCTGCAGCCTCAGATATTCAGGATGTATCGGAGGGTTCTTGCTGTTCCCTGCAAGCATACCTTTTGAAGTGTTCCAAAAAGCGGAGTTGGACTAATCTTCTTTAACCATCCTTGGAAACTCTTTGGGATAGTACCTAGTGCGCCTATGACAATCGGGACCACTTTGACTTCATGGCAGTTCCAAATCCTTTTTAACTCCAACTTTAAATCCAGGTATAGGTTAATGTTCTCCTTCTCCTTTTCTTGCACTCTTGTGTCAAATGGGCAGGCTACATCTACAATCAGGCACAATCTTTTTTCCTTGTCAAAAACCATCAGGTCAGGCCTATTGTGTTCTAATTTCTTCTCCGTCTGCATCCTAAAATCCCATAGCACCTTCACCTGATTGTTTTATATCACCGACTCTGGCTTATGCTCATACCACTTCTCAGAATGTGGTAAATTGTTTAGTTTGCATAGATGCCAGTGGATCACCCTGCCTATCACATCATGTCTCCAGCCTTTATAGTGAGTCTGGGCTAGGTGTTTACACACGGATACAATGTGAGCCACAGTCTCCTCTCTCTCTCCACAGATCCTACACAGTCAATATGGTGTTTCACCCACTTCGTTCTGAGGGCTTGCTCTTCTGCAGCCATTAGCATTCCTTCTGTAACTTTTTAAAGGTCTCCTTATTATTATAATTTTTTCATTTATCTTGCTTTATATTCATACAAGTTATCACCAAGTCACAACCAGTGACCTCAAGAACAACAAGGTCCGCCATATTCAAGAAAGAACGCATACACATATATCTTTAGGTGTTTAGTCTTGTGATGTATTTATATTGACAGAACCTTAGTATATTATTATTATTATTATTATTGGCAACCTATGTAGGAAATCGTATTATCATGAGCTCCACAAAGGTTTGTTGTTTTCAGTTGTTTCAAATTGCCAGTTATGGAAAATTTTTCTTGTTAAGTGTTTATAAGTTCACATATATTGCTTTCTGAAAAGGACACTCAATAATATTGGGGCCTTGAGCCCGAAATTTAAACTTTATTTTGTCAAACAAACAATTTAAAAAAAAAAAATGGACGGCATTCGCCTACCCAAATCTAGCCAGCTGTCTCGTGACAGCCACTCTAATATACCAACCACTCCCACCACCATTGTAAGCCTTGCTACAGTTGCCAAGACCGAAAAAGTTTTCGCTAACAGCAGCAGCAGCAGCAGCAGCAGTAGCAGTTACTTCGCAGATTAGCGAACTAGTCAAGCGGGCGTTGATGGGGGCCATTGTCAACAACAAATGGTGGTTTGCTCTGAAAAGAGCGATTAGAATAGGTTTAGTAAGGGGTTAACAATAGAGAAAAATAGAGCAGAGGGAGAACTAGTTCGCAAGTTAGACGAGGCACTTCATAAAGGCATCATGACCAACTTGCTTGCGGTGAATTTGGCCCTCAACCAATTCTTCAATGCAACACACGAAAAGGCTGCATTGTCAGAGCGTGCTTTCAGACACAAGGGGACGAAAGCTGTTCGATGGGCCCGAGTGGTGGAAGTGCATTATGGCAACAAAGCCACGATCCAGTCTTTGGCGCACCACGACGGGCACATGTTACTCGATCCCAGGCAAATGTGTGAAGTTTTTCAGCGACACTTCAGCTGTTCGGCGGCGGCAGCAGCGGGCCCGATCGCAGGATGGACTTTAGTGCCCACCTCGATGGACTGCCGCGGTTCTAGGCCACTGAGGCAGAGTGTTGCGAAAGGCTGATAACAACCACTGAAGTATGGGAAGCAATGACTGGCTGCACAATGGGTAAATCGCCTGGTTTGGATGGTCTGCCATACGAACTTTACGTACATATGCCAGACTTGTTCGGAGACCTCTTGGTGGACGTCTACTGCAACTGGCAGTAGAACGGGAGAATTCCCAGCACTGTGAGCCGAGGAGCGGTGGCGCTGCTGAGAAAGGATCTGAACAAGAGGGATAACATAGATAATTTCAGGCCCATAACTCTGCTAAACACAGAGTTCAAGATTTTGGCCAAGAGGTTGGCGCTTGTCGTTGGTGGTCTGGTGGGAGAGGAGCAGACATGTGCCATTCCAGACAGATCCATCCATGACAACGTCCACCTTATGCAATACATCGAGGAGAGGCTAGCTGGGGAACCTGGCACAGGTGGGTCTTTGATCAATTTAGATCAGTCGAAAGCTTTCAATAGGGTCGACCATCGTTACATGGCGGCAGTCCTGAGGGCAGCTGGCTTTGGGCCCGTCTTCAGAGGCTGGATCGCTGCCATGCACAGCAACATCTGCTCTGTGGTGAGAGTGAACGTCACCTTTCAAAACTATTCAACATCATGCACTTGGTCCGCCAAGGATGTCCCCTCTCGTCCCTGTTGTACATATTGACTCTCGAGCCGTTACTGCACAAACTGGAGACTTTGAGGGGGGGTCACACTTGAATTGGGATGTGGAAGAACCATGTCAGCATATGCCGACGACGTCACCATAGTGGTGTTGTGTGCCAAACATATCGATGCGATCGGCCCCACACTAAGAGAATACGAGGCAGTGATAGGAGCAATGATCAACCAGTAAAAGTCAGTGAGCCAGCGGCTCAGCACCTGGAGAGGCAGGTCCATGCCGTCAAACAGTGTCGTCAGATGCTGGACGGACGGACCGGTTAAATTGCTAGGGGTCTGGTTCGGTCCAGACATACAGGCAGTCAATAATTGGGACGAGGTGATGAGCAGCGTGGCCTCTCTCACCCAGAAATAGGCCAAGAGGAAGCTGTCTCTGAAAGGTCGAGTGGAGGTGGCAAATGCGTACATCGCGTCCATCATCTACTACCGCCTGACCGTTGTGCCTTGTCCTAAGCCTCGCCTGACTACGTGGAGGGCTGGGCATGCCGTGGCTGATGATGCGCAGACATGCACTCAGACTACACCATCTCCACCTCTTCCGCGACAGTGATCAGGTGTGGTTGCCGTTTGCTAGACACATTTTTCTCCAGCTTGTCTCCTTGGCAGAGCTGCAATCCTGGGTCAAGCGAAACCAAGAGGGAGTGCTTGGAGACTGGAATTTTTTACAGCCCTCAACCAGTCGGGCAATACAATTGCTGGAAACTCCATCCTGGCGTTCTATAGAGGGTTAGTGGAGTGAAAGAGCAACGACGTCCTTCGGGAGACTCTAAGCGTTGACGAAAACCAACTAGCCAATCTCTTTGGGAGAACTTTCGGGCCGGGGCCCATGGATAACTTCCAGAAATCCCTGGCCTGGCAGTGCTACCGAGGAGCTTTGCCAGTTCGGGATAAACTCTAGAGGCATGGAAGTGCCGTCAGACGGGCCTGTCCAAGATGTGCACAGGGACAGGGCGATGAAACAATCCTGCATGCACTCATCCACTGTCCGAGCATTGCTGACTTGTGGGTTTATGCCGAACACCTGCTGTCATGTGTAGGACAGATCCGGCTATCAGCTGAGTCCATCATGAAGATTGCCCCGCCGCCTTCCTTTAGCCGGGAAGGGCAGGCAGTTTTTATCTGCCTGGTGGCCATGGTAAAAGAGATTGTATGGTGGACACGTCTGAAAGGGTTGATGACCGGTACTTTCCTCTTCGGTGACGCCCTCATTAACTTTTTCAGGTTTCACCTGAAGAGGAAAATCAGGGTGGAGAGGGAAGTGCTGACCTCCAGCCAGTTTGTTGAAAGGTGGGTGAGAGAGGCAAGACTGGCCCGTGTGAATGGGTCTACCCTGAGCGTGTGCCTGTAGCATTGTAGGAGGAAAACTGGAAGAGGGCATTTGCCCTAGCGTTCAGGGTAACCGTGGCTTTTCTTGTGGGCTTTCTCCATGAGCAACCCTCGGAGGTCTCCCCCCTATTGGGAATTTTTCATTGTTTCCATTTGTCACACTCTGTTTTTGTTTTTTTTTACACGCAGAAATGCCCATTTGTCCTGTGTTGTCCTTAATGTCTACTTTGTGTAAACCCTTGTGGTTAATAAAGAAAGCATTATTATTATTATTATTACTGATGCACAAGCCTGCGGGGGAAAAGGTTCGTAACTTTAAGCTGTTTTAAAGTATCATTTTTTGTATTTTCTTGTCGTTAACGAAACATAAGGTACCCACCTTGGTTCCAAGAGAGGGAGACCTCCCAATATTCGGGCTTTAAGCCCGAATATTCAGATTTATTTTTAAAAACTTTGAAAAAATCGCTTCCCCACCAAAACAAAAAATAAGGAAATTTTCGACCTTGAAACGGTAAACAACGTTGAGGTCAAAAGTTCAAAAGCAGCCACTGGAGATCTCACCACAACTACTACTACTACTACTACTACTACTACTACTACTACTACTACTACTACTACAGGCATGTCTGTCGACCATTCCACTGAATGTGAAGGCAAAACTCAAAAGCAGCAGTATCATCTGAAAACGACATCACCGCCACCACCACAACAACAACAACAACAACTCAGAGCAACAATGACAATAACACCGACAGCTTCAATGTAAACACGGATGGCGGTGGCAACAGCAACACCAAACAAAACAACAGCAACACCAAACAAAACAACAACAGCAAGAACGACAACACCAACAACAAGAGCAACAGAGGCACCACCTTTGCTGCAGCAGCAGCAAAAACAAAGCGCTTATTGAATGTTGATATTAGCGATAAAGACGAACAGTTGGCCCAGGCGTGGAGGCTAATCTAACGGGAGAAGTTATGGGCAAACCTGACCATCCCGGACGAGGCAATAGCGACCATGCAAAGGAGGACGGTGTACTTTCGATGCATTTCGGTGCAGACGCGCAAACTAGAACTTGCCAGCCAAGCAGAGGTTGAGGCTGCTTTGGAGTACATCGGAAGTGACATAGAGTATAAAGCAAGGGCCAAACATTTCGGTACCATCTCGGTACTGTTCAAAACCAAGGCCCTTGCTATTAAGCACTCGGTGACCCCCTGCAGAATGGAACGCATTATCATGCACCCATCCTACATGGGTAAAAGGACAGTAAAAGTCCGCATTCCCAGCATCCTGCCATGAATGAACATATGGTGGCTCCTGGGATGCGTAATCGAGGAGGGGACAGACACTACCTTTCTGGATATCAAAAGGACAGAGAGAGAAGACTGGTCCGGAATGGATTTGGAGATGTTTCTCGAAATGAAGCCGGAGGACATGAACAACATCCCGGATTTTGCCCACCTGCAGGATGGGACAACAATCCAACTGGTCACTGAGGGAAGAAGACCGCACTGCTTCGTCTGCGGGAAGCAAAGCATCTGCAAGCCTTCTGCCCTCAGCGCAAAAATGCAGGGGGTCGCAAACCTCCTTTGTTCCCAACGCCAGTGTCAGCACGGAAATCTGCACCACCACTACCAAAAACAACACCAACAAAGACACAGACACCAACATCAAAAACAGCCGGACCACCACCAACACCGAAACCATCCAAGGGGAAAACGAAGAAAGCTCCCCCCCCCCCCCCCCCCAATTATACACATAGACAAAACAATAAATGCACACACAGACACAGAGACACTCACAGCTACAGACCCTTTGTCTTCCAGCAGCGAAGATGAAGGAAAACCCAAAAGTGCAAAAAAAACAGAAAACTCACCAAAAAAAAGTCCCAACAAAACACAAAAACATACACAACAAAAAATACAGACACCACTAACGCAAACACTTCCCCAATAACATCAGCACCAACAACAACATCGACACCACCCCCACAATCCCCGAAACGCAAACAACCTAAACAAACAAATACCTGAAATTGCAGCACCACACCTACAACAAACACAGACATACCCAAAACAACACCACCACCACAGTCACCAAAACGAAAACAAATAAAACCACACCAACAAAATGTTAAAAACTTTGTGCTTGTCAGAAGGGCCAACGATAAACTGATGGCCCTCTTAGCACGAAGCGAGGATATTCAAACAGAGGAGGAGATTTTTGAAATGAGCACATTTTACATGCCAGAAGATTTGCTTCTGGTCCGGATGTCACTCGATTCCTTCAAAGAAATTCGGGAGAGCTTTCCTCAAGACGTGGGAACCCCGAATGTGAAACCCACATCGAGACTTTTAAAGGGGTTCCCAAAAGAAATCCCACCAACCCTGTAGGTAAAGCCACCCGACCTTCACAAGACCCTGGGAGGTAAGTAAACCTTCCCTCTCTCTTTTAGCTTACCAACATGGCCATATTAAGAGTAGGAAGTTTAAATGTTCGCGGCCTGGGGTCACCCTGGAAGCAGGGTCGCCTGCTCAACGACCTCAGGTCGCTGGAAATGGATGCGATTGCCGTCAGCGAGACCAGAATTTCCGACACACGCGCACTAGCCCCCATTTTTGACGATCTTCGCATCTGTTAGCAGGCCGGTAATGGGAGGTAGGGTGGCAGTGCTGTTTAGGAAAGGACTAGATCTCAAGGTAAGGTTGATCTTCCGAGACCTGGTGGTCTTGGATGTGAGCAGTAGCGAAGGTGGTGCCTTTAGACTGCTGGCCGTCTACAGGAGCCGGACGACCAGACTTCTTTAGGCGCCTGGAGACCTTTCTGGGTATGTCTCGCCCTTTACTGTTAGCGGGGGACTGGAATGGCATCTTAGACACACGCTGGGATTGTGTGAAAGTAACTGATAGGAGCGGGGTGCAAAAGCCTCAAGCACTACTCAGCCAGTTCCAACTGTCTGACAGGTATCGACTAGATTTCCCCAATGCGCCAATATGAACATGGACCAACCGAATGGGGTCATCTAGATCGTATATAGACAGGATCTTCATTAGGAAAATAGATAGAAATAGTGTAGGCTGCCCACTTTTTAAAACGGTCGCCTATTCAGATCACAAATTTGTGATCTGTTTAGTCGACCTAAATAAAACGCATAGGTTGGGACCGGGTTACTGGAAGCTGAACATGTCATTTCCGGCACGTAAGGCTTACAGGGACTGAATCAACAATTTAGTTAAGCAAAAGTTGACAGAGCTAATGCGCGTGCGCTGAGAAACGAGAGAACCAAAGTGGTAATAAAACCACAATTCGGTCTTTGGCGGACCAAGACGGACACGAGATAAGCGATTCCAAGCGGATGTGTGAGGCCTTTCGCCAGCACTTTGCTCGGTTGTTCGGGGAGAGTGGCAAGTCAGAGAGAGTAGTGGATTTCAGTCACTACCTTGACGGCTTGCCGTGCATCTCGACGGTTGACGCTGAGCGCTGTGAAAGGCCGATTACTTCAGCCGAAATTCAGGACGCCCTTGTCGGCTGCATGAGGCGCAAGTCACCCGGTTTGGATGGCCTGCCCTATGAGCTTTACGTAAATATGCCAGATACATCATAGAGAGGGTAGGGTGTAAACCTGGCTTCGGTGGGGCACTGATCAATTTAGATCAATCGAAAGCATTCGATAGGGTCGACCATCGGTATCTGGAGTTTGTCCTCAAAGCAGCTGGCTTCGGCCCTGTCTTCAGAAGCTGGATCGCTGCAATGCACAGCAGCACACGCTCGGTGGTCAAGGTTAATGGCCACCTCTCGGAACCATTTCGGCTCTCCCGATCGGTCCGTCAAGGGTGCCCTCTCTCTTCTCTTCTGTACATATTGACTCTCGAGCCTTTACTGCGGAAGCTGGAGTTGTTGCAGGGCATCCCGCTAGAACCGGGACGTGGAACGTCGGTGTCGGCTTATGCGGACGACATCACCGTAATGGTGTCGGACACCTCAGAAATCGAGGTGGTCGGCACCTTATTGAAGGAATATGAAAGGTTTACAGGAGCCAAACTTAACCCGGAAAAGTCGGTGGGCTTGCAGCTCGGAACCTGGAGAGGCATGCCTATGCCGTCCAACAGCGTCGTGGGGCGCTGGACGGGCAGACCGGTAAAGTTGCTCGGGGTTTGGTTCGGACCAGACCTCTAGGTGGAAAAGAATTGGGATGAGGTAACGAGCAGAGTAGCCAGTCTCACCCAAAAATGGGCTGGGAGGAAGTTATCACTGAAAGGTCGCGCGGAGGTGACGAATGCGTACATCGCGTCCGTCATCTACTACCGCCTGACCATCGTGCCTTGCCTCCGTCCGTGCCTCGTCAAGTTGGAACGGCTCCTCTTCAAATTCTTGTGGAGGGGACAAGTTCCGTTGGTGAGGCAATCCATCTGCTGCCATCACCCTCTACGCGGAGGGCTGGGCATACCGTAGCTAATGATGCGCAGACATGCGTTGAGGCTGCGACATCTCCAGATATTCTGCCTAAATGGTGAACAGGTGTGGTCGCCGTTTATCAGACAGGCCTTTCCGCATCTCATCTCTTTGACTGAGCTGCAGTCCTGGGTCAAGAATAGACTGAGACTGGGTGACTGGCACCTGGAATGTTGCCAGGCACTCACTGCCCTCTACCAAGCGGGCAATGTGATCAGTGGAACTTCCACTCTCGAGTTCTATAGAGGATTAGTGGTGGGCAAGTGCGATAACGCACTCAGAGAAGCTTTGGGCCTCGACGAAGTCGAACTGACCAGTCTGTACCGGAGGACTTTCGAGCCGGGGACGATGGATAACTTCCAGAAATCCCTCGCTTGGCAGTGCTACCAGGGGGCACTGCCGGTTCGGGATAAACTCTACAGGCACGGAAGTGCTGTCAGACAGACCTGCCCAAAATGCGTACAGAATGACAAAACCGTTCTGCACGCACTTGTCCAATGTCCGTGCATTACTGACTTGTGGGGTTATGTCAAACAGCTACTGTCGCGTGTGGAACGAATCCGGCTATCGACTGAGTCCATAGTGAAGATCGACCTGCCACCTTCCTTTGGTTAGGAAGAGCAGGAAAATTTCCTGTTTGGTGGCAGTTGCGAAAGAGGTATATGGTGGACCAGATTAAAAGGACTGAAGACAGACACTTTTCTCTTCGGCCAATCCCTCATCAACTTCTTCAAGTTTCACCTGGAAAGGAAGGTGAGGGTGGAGAGAGAAGTGCTGCTCCCCAGTACATTTGCTAAAAGGTGGATGAATGTGGCGAGAATGGCCCGTGTGAATGGGCCTACTCTGACCATGCGCCTATAGGCTAGCTAACTTGAGGAGAGGGGTGCTCTCCCTGGGTGCCCTAGAAGCGCAGGGTGGTTCAGGATTGGTGGGGTACCCGAGTCACTCCAGGGTCGTCCACCCCCTATCGGGGAATTTATTTTGTTATATTTATGCATAGTTTATTTTATATTTGTATATCTTCATTGTTAAATTTGTCTTGCCATTGTGCACTTTTACTCGACCTTATTGGAACCCCCCCCCACATTGTCCCTGTCTTTGTATTGTCCCCTACATGCCGGCCCTTGTGGCTAATAAATGAAATCATTATTATTATTATTATTATTATTATTATTATTATTATCATTATATCCTTTTCTCTGTGTATCTGTTTCGTAGGTGACTCAGATAATAATTGTGAGGAATGGCAAACTGCAATCCCCCATGTACAGACCACATCCCAAGTAGTGGAGGACCTTGTTCCAGGTTCAACGTATCAGTTTCAGATTAAGGCCACCAATGCTGTTGGAGTGAGTGAGCCAGGGTATGTGTCTCAACAGGTTGTCATACCAACAGAGTCAGGTAAAACACCAGCCTGCTTTTCTCCACTCTCCACCCACACTCTCCCCTCACACATCCCACACTCCCCTCACACATCCCACACTCCCCTCACACATCTCACACATCCCACACTCCCCTCACACATCCCACACTCCCCTCACACATCCCACACTCTCCTCACACATCCCACATTCCTCTCACACATCCCACACTCCCCTCACATATCTCACTCTTTACTCACACATCCCACACTCCCCTCACACATCCCACACTCTCCTCACACATCCCACACTCCCCTCACATATCTCACTCTTTACTCACACATCCCACACTCCCCTCACACATCCCACACTCTCCTCACACATCCCACACTCCCCTCACATATCTCACTCTTTACTCACACATCCCACACTCCCCTCACACATCCGACACTCCCCTCACACATCCCACACTCCCCTCACACATCCCACACTCCCCTCACATATCTCACTCTTTACTCACACTCCTCTCACACATCCCACACTCCCCTCACATATCTCACTCTTTACTCACACATCCCACACTCCCCTCACACATCCCACACTCTCCTCACACATCCCACACTCTCCTCACACATCCTACACTCCCCTCACACATCCCACACTCTCCTCACACATCCCACACTCTCCTCACACATCCCACATTCTCCTCACACATCCCACACTCCACTCATATACTCCTATCTTCACTCATAAAGCCCTCTCATACTCTCTACATACACAATTATATTATTCAGTATTGAGGGTGGTGGATTGTCAGTATCGGTAGAGGGTCGGACGCCATGCATTGCAGCATAGAGTTACGTCCCTTTATGATCTGAGTTCAAATCCTGCGAGGTTAACTTTGCCCTTCATCCTTACAGGGTCAATAAAATAAAGTACCAGTAATACACTGGGATAATTGCTGGCCTTGTGCCAAAAGTAGAAACAATTATAGGCCTCCTATGAGGTTGCAACTTGTTTTAATGATAAGGGCCCCAGTCCGATTTTGAAACACAACATGAAATTCCATGCTCAAGAACATAATATTTTCGAATATTCTATGTCTATCTTCACATATATATCGCTATTTCAGAGCATTTAATCCAATTTCTAATTTCTGCCGGACCGGCAACCGCTCTTTCAAACCAGTTCCTGTACACAGCTAAGTATTCTATAAGTCTCTAGCTGTGTCATTCTCGATAAAAGCACTGGATATGTAATCCTGAAGATTTCTAATAAGAATGAAACGCGTAGGTTACTTCCCTTGCTTTTATCAAGAATCTAATTGTAATACGTGACGTATTCTATTCTATAGCGATTAGGTCTTCAAAATGTTTATTATAAACATACAGAATATTTTCGAATATTCTGTCTATCTTCACATATATATCGCTATTTCAGAGCATTTAATCCAATTTCTAATTTCTGCCGGACCGGCAACCGCTCTTTCAAACCAGTTCCTGTACACAGCTAAGTATTCTATAAGTCTCTAGCTGTGTCATTCTCGATAAAAGCACTGGATATGTAATCCTGAAGATTTCTAATAAGAATGAAACGCGTAGGTTACTTCCCTTGCTTTTATCGAGAATCTAATTGTAATACGTGACGTATTCTATTCTATAGCGATTAGGTCTTCAAAATGTTTATTATAAACATACAGAATATTTTCGAATATTCTATGTCTATCTTCACATATATATCGCTATTTCAGAGCATTTAATCCAATATATATATATATATATATATATATATAATATATATATGAATGTACGTATTGTATATTTAACAATATACAGGATGTTTCTGAAAAACATTTTGAAGGCCTTTCGCTATGAATTTTAGGGTTGTGACGAATGTCACATATCTAGCTTCAGCAAATGCAGGGGGAAGTAATCGATGATTATTATTGGTTATCAACACTACATATCTTCCTGCTTTTGCTGAAGTTAAACTAAGCTGGGCTCTTATGGAATTCTGCTAATGTTTATGAGCTGATGAAACTAATTTGCATACCGAGTGGTAGCCAGCCCAGTATCAATTAGAAATTTGTATTGGTGCTCCAAAATAGTGATATTAATGTATATATTGTATAACCACGGGGACATCTACCTCGACTACTTCCCCCTGCTTTTGTTGAAGTTAGGTAGGTCACAACCTTAAAATTCATAGTGAAAGGCCTTCAAAATGTTTTTCATAAACATCCTGTATATTGTTAGATATACAATATGTACATTTATTTGTATATGACTATTTTGGAGCAGAAGTGGGTGGGTGGGGGTGGGGACGTAGAAGGGGTATAGTGGATTAAGAGGTGTCTACTGGGTGTATGTTTGAGTCAGTGTGCATGGGAAGGCATGTCTTCTATATTACTGCATAATGCCAAAGATCTCGATCCTGTGTCATTGTCTTGGAGAGGTGCAATTGCCCAAGGTCAGCTTTTATCACCTCATCCCAGGTCTTCCTGGGTTTTCCCACTCCAAGGCTTCCATCGACTTTGAGTGTTCTGCACCTTTTTATACTGCTGTCATCCTTCATACATATCACATGACCATACCAATACAATTTCCTTTCCTGCATACTGCATTTGATCTCTCTTATGTCTAATTTCTCTCTTAGTTCATTTATGCTTTTCCGTTTGTGTATATTACTATTACACATCCATCAAAGCATGCATACTTCATTTCTTTCCAGTCTTCGCAGTGCCCAGGTCTCACTGCCATGTAACATTGCTGTTCGTATACATGCATCATACAATCTGCCCTTCATTTTAAGAGGAAAAACATTTTGTAGCTAACAATGGTAGTAGCTCTCTGAACCTTTTCCATTATGTTTTTACTCTGGCTACTGTATATATCATCATCATCATCATTTTACGTCTGCTTTTCCCTGATATATATCTATATATAGGATAAAGATCCCATAACTCCTTGTGGAGTCCTAGAGGCACCGTCATATGGTGTGTCCAGGGCACTTTTAAACCTGGCAGAACCCAACCCTCTCCAGGTCTGAACACAGAGAACGCAATGAGGTGGGACAAATACAGAAAAGCATTCTATCTGATGTCTAAATGACCCTGCTAGTTTGCCACCTATATATATATATATATATATATATATATATATATATATCAGAGAGCGAATTGATCTAGATGTTTGGGTTTGTGTCAGATAAAAGTACCACAGACGCTCTTTTCCTTGTACGACAACTACAGGAGAAGTACCTAGCTAAAAGTAAACCCCTCTACTTAGCTTTTGTAGACCTGGAGAAAGCCTTTGACAGAGTCCCCCGCTCCATTATCTGGTGGGCTCTTAGAAAACTAGGTGTAGATGAATGGCTTGTGAGAGTTATACAAGCTATGTATAAAGAAACAGTCAGTAAGGTTAGAATTAACAATGAATATAGTGAAGAATTTAGTGTAAAAGTTGGTGTTCATCAAGGCTCTGTCCTTAGCCCCCTCCTGTTTATTATTGTACTTCTGGCTATAACAGAGGAGTTCAAGACCGGCTGCCCATGGGAACCCCTATATGAGGGTGATCTAACTCTCATAGCTGAATCAATGGCTGAACTAGAGAAGATATTCCAAACATGGAAGCATGGCCTAGAATCAAAAGGCCTTAAAGTTAACTTGTCTAAGACTAAAGTTCTAGTTTGTAGAAAGGAAAATAGGGCACTGGTCTCCTCTGGGAAATGGCCATGCTCAGTGTGTAGGAAAGGAGTAGGCAGAAATTCCATTTTATGTCCCAAATGCAAACTATGGGTACATAAAAGATGTAGTGGGATCAGAGGTAAACTATCTAAGAACGTAGACTTTATATGTGGCCGATGCTCAGGTGCAATAAGTAGCAAGTGCCCACAGGGTACTAGCTCCTTCTATTGCCCAGATGGTTCTATAGAAATAGTAATATACACGAACAGCAAAACATAAATGAACTAAGTGAGAAATTAGGAATAAGAGGGATCAGATGCTGTTTACTTGAGAGAAGACTACTTTGGTATGGCCACATGATGCGCATGAAAGACGACAGCTGTATAAAAAAGTTCAGAGCGATCAAAATAGATGGAAGCTACGGAGTAGGTAGATCCAGAAAAACCTGGGACGACATGATAAATTCCGACCTTACACACTTGCACCTCTCTAAGACAATGTCACTGGACCGAGATCTTTCGCCATACGCAGTAATACAGAAGACCCGCCTTGCCTATGTACAAAGTGAAACCTACAGTCAGTAGGCACCTCTTAACCAAATATACACCCCAACCCACTACCCTACTCCATCCTCCCACTCCCACCAACACCACCCTCTCTCTGTAAAGTTATGTTGGTACCACAACATCCAGTTGTAAATAAATGAGGTCGTGTAGGTGTCACAACAAAAAGCACACAGTCCACACTGTAATGTGGTCGTGTAGGTAACACAGTAAAAACCTCCCAGTCCACACTGTAAATGTGGTTAGTGTTAGGAAGGGCATCCAGCCGTAGAAAACCTGCCAGATAGTCCTATATGAGCAAGACACGGTCACCTGACCAACCTTGCCTCAATTGGGACAACTCCCGTCTAACCCATGCCAGCGTGGAAGATGGACGTTAAATGATGATGATGATGATGATATATATACTTGCATGTAAAAGACCTTTGTTTGTATACTCACAAATGCACATGTGTGTGTATTTTCATGCTGGTTTTCCCATGCTTGCATGGGTTACCCAAGTCTTCTCTAGTATGGAATCTCTTTTCTTTGTCATCTCCTAAGATAACCATTCACTGTTTCTGCCCACATCCTTCTTGGCCTGTCACATCATTATTTTTTCTATGAACTTCTGGTACTTCTTCACCCAATAGTCAGCATTATCAGTCCACTTCTGGTACTTCTTCACCCAATAGTCAGCATTATCAGTCCACTTCTAGTACTTCTTCACCCAATAGCCAGCATTATCAGTCTACTTCTGGTACTTTTTCACCCAATAGTCAGCATTAAGTGTCCATAACAGTACAATCTCCTCTCTTGTACACTACATCTTTATTCTGAGTAAGTGACTCATCTGTAATTCATATTTTATTCACACTAATATTACATGTCTATAGCAGTCCAATCTATTGCACACTACATCTGCTTATACCTAATTTCTCTCTCAACTCATCTGTACTTCATCATTTATATACACTAACTTTAGATATCCAACAGAGCATGTTAGATTCATTTCTTTCTAGTGTTTGCATATCCTCTTCATTGAATGCTAATATCTCACTACTACGCAACATATCCTCTGCATTGAATGCTAATATCTCACTACTACGCAACATATCCTCTGCATTGAATGCTAATATCTCACTACTACGCAACTTATCCTCTGCATTGAATGCTAATACCTCACTACTACGCAACATATCCTCTGCATTGAATGCTAATATCTCACTACTACGCACTTCAGTACATATTTGGTCTGTGAAGACCTGTTCAACAGGGAAAGTTGACATTACATGATGATAATGATTGTTTAAAAAAGTTGTGCTGAAAGTTTCATTTCAGTTTTATTATTAGTCAGGTAACTAATCTATTCTTTGATTAGTTTAGTATTGCTGAAACTACAACAGTTCAGTCGCTGTCCCCCTGTCAACACATCTCCAGAAACAATGTACACAGAATCCTTTTCCCTGAATGTCTCCTTATTTTTCTCTTTTCATTGTGTCATTTTTCTCTCTATGTCTTTGTAGAATTAAGTGGCCGTGAAGAAATGGTTGGTGCCATTTGGAAAGCGACATTTCATTATGATTACAATGAACTTGAAGAACTTGGCAGGTTGGTATTGATAACATTTAGTAGAACAATACACAATGATTGATATCATGTATGTAGCTTGATATATATATATATAATTTGTTTTGAATTTGTTTTGCAAGATTTCTTATCTGAAAACATGTGTTGAAACATATATTGTTATACTTTGGGAGGGTCATGTTGCCAATAAAAGCACACACACCTGTTGGTTTTCACTTCAATTTACTATAAATTTCTGGTTGGCTGGTTGGTTGGTTCGTTTGATAACCGGAAGGTTGTTCATATATTGTCAAAGCTCTTTCGTCACACATTCTGTGACCTCCTCAGTGACTAGGTTTTTATTTTGTGTCTCTCCTTTGTTCTGTCCTACACCATCTTGTTTTTGTGTGCTTGGTTTGTGCATGCGTTACACCCGGAGGTGTGTGTGTTTTTATTTATTTATTTATGTGTTTATTTACTTGTCACAAGTTGGTTGTTTGTTCTATCTGTGTGTGTCTGATTTGCTTTGTTAGTTTAGTTTTTGTGTGTGTCTGTATGTCTTCATTTCATCCTTAATTACTAGTTGTGATGTTGCTATTCCACTCATGTTTTCTGTTTAATTTTGGTTGGAGTTCGTTTATATTTATTGCCTCTGTGATTTGTCTGAGCATTGCATCTTTTTTGTGCGTGGATATAATTTTTATCACTATGTTCCCTAATGTTATTTATCATACGCATTTCTGTGACACCAGTGTGGAGCTGTGAGGCAATTATTACAACAACAACCAGCACCAGTGTGAGGGAAAACTTAAAAAGAATTTTTCTTTTTCAAACTGGACTTTGGCAGTTTCGACCCCTACCAGTGGTACTGCTGGTCGACCCAGGGTCTGACACAGGCCAAAGCACTGTCTGTGGAGTAAGAGACAATACAATAACTTACAGTAATTAAACTATAACAAGTTCACATAGAATTTTATGGAATAAGGTATTGTGATTTTCATAGCACAAAATTTAATGAGACTGAAACAAAGGAAAGAAAAGAAGGAAAAACGGCAAGCAGAAGAAAGATATTGTGTTAAAAAATGTAAACCATTGAAATTATTGGGGGCAGGGGAAGAAAAGAGTACATGTTCGTCACAGATTAGTAATAATAAACTTAGGAAAACTATATACAGTGTACCCCCAGCGTTCACAGTTCCGGTTATTCGCGGAATTTTCCTTAGGACCTAACTAATAGTTGTTAGTGGCAACCACTGCATATTTGTGGAATCGTAAACATCTTCCGGTATCTTTTTTAAGGCTTTTTTGGGGGACAATATATATTTTTTTAATGCTAAATTATTAACAACAATATACCGTATTTGCTGGCCTATTGGAAGCCCCTTCGCATAAGATGGTCCCTCATTTTTATTATATTTTATGCTGTATTTTGACATTTATAGGCATTTTTATGGACCACGTCCAATATTCCCATTATTTCACTCTTTGCGGCTGCTCTAGGAATGTAACTCCTGCGAATACCAAGGGACAACTGTGTGTGTGTATATATATATATATATATATACTGCGAATACCGGGGGACAACTGTGTGTGTATATATATATATATATATATATATATATATACTGCGAATACCGGGGGACAACTGTGTGTGTGTATATATATATATATATATATATATATATCCCCGGGAGAGATGACCCCTTAGCCTTTGTCAAGGCAGAATTCTAGGAGAAGGAAAACTCTGATATAACACCTGCAACTCTGATGGTATCCAATGATGTTGACTTGTTCTTCTTTTTGGTAAATATCATCTTGGTTAAGAGAGTGGGACTGGCTTTGTGCAGTGCCTTTGCTCACTATAAAAGCTTCACAGCACAGGCATTGCTTTATATCTGGAGATCTCTCTGCACTTGTCATCACATGGTACCATGGGCCCTGCACTATGTGTCAATAATGGTCACAAGTGTAGTCTTTGTGCCAGAGTTTTCAAGTCGCTGGCTGGACTAAAGTCACATTCGTTCAGCGCATCGGTAGGGGTTCTCCTACATGGATATAAAGTAGTGGCCGTACTCGAAAACGAGTTGGCAGCCACCATATATATATATATATACTGCGAATACTGGGGGACCACTGTGTATATATATATATATATATATATATATATACTGCGAATACCGGGGGACAACTGTGTATATATATATATATATATATACTGCAAATACCGGGGGACAACTGTGTATATATATATACACAGTTGTCCCTCCATCAACAGCAGAGCAGAAACGACGATAAGTACACACCACTTAAAAATATCCTACTCCAGATGGAATAAGAATGGGGAGTAAAAGCCGTAAACCGGGTCGCCCTGCACCAAATTTTAACACCCCGGCGGGCAGGCGCAGCAAACAAACATCTGGAAAATAACGTTGCATACCTGACCCTGTGCGTATCGGCAATGGTAAAGCTGCAACTACAAAGTAATGACGGATAAAAAGTCACCTGGAGAATTGCTGCTCTAACACCGGTTAGAGTTATCTCCCTTGACCTACTGCAAAATCAAACGTGTTTTGTTAAAACCCAATCCTTTTCATGTAAGGAACGTTTTTTAGTTTTTTATGCCCTTGAGAAGCCCTTACGGGCGAAACGTACGTAGGTGCTATTTTAAATAAACATGTTTTAACAGTTTGTTCTCCTTTATATATTTCTCCACGTGTATCCGCTCTGCTGATTTTCTCGCCCACTAAATGTTAACACTTCTAATATTTAATACTGCAGGCACCGACATTGAGCACCCTTTGCATATGCTATTGGCAAATAACTACATGTATTGCCTATTTCTTCTTCTTCTCTCTCTCGATACTTAATTACTCTCTCTATATATATATACTGCAAATACCGGGGGACAACTGTATGTGTGTGTGTGTGTATATATATATATATATCATCATCATCATCATTTCATTTTACGTCCGCTTTTCCCTGCTTGCAAGGGTGTGACGGGAACTGATTCTGGCTTGATTTCTACAGCTGGATGCCCTTCCTAACACCAACCTCATATACAGTGAGTGCTGGGTGCTTTTTTTTTTGCCGTGGCACCTCCACGACCACTTTGCAGTGGAATGATAGGGACCCCAGTCCCTATCATCTCATTTCTACAGCTGAGTAAACTGGAGCAATGTGAAATAAAGTGTCTTGTTCAAGGAAACAACACATCACCCAGTCTCAGAATTGAACTCGCAACCTTTCGATTGCAAGGCCAATTGTAAAGCCATGTGCCTCTATATATATATATACTGCGAATACCAGAGGACAACTGTGTGTATATATAAATACTGGGGGACAACTGTGTATATATACATATATATACGTGGAGAAGTATATAAAGGAGAACAAACCGTTAAAACATGTTTATTTAAAACAGCACCTACGTACGTTTCGTCCGAAAGGGCTTCTCAAGGGCATAAAAAACTAAAGAGTGTTCCTTACGTGACCCAGAAGGGGTTTTAAAGATAAGTTCACATCACAGTTCATTCTTCGTAAAAAACGTATTGATTTTGCAGTAGATCAAGGGAGATAACTCTAGCCGGTGTTAGAGCAGTGTTCCCCAGGCTATTTGTATTTTGTAGTTACTGCTTTACCATTGTCGATTCACGCCGGGTCTGGGATGCATGGTTAGTTTCCAGATGTTTTTTGCAGCGTCTGCCCGCCGGGGTGTTAAGGTTTGGTGCAGGGTGACCCGGTTTACGGTTTTCACGCCTCATTCTTATTCCATCCGGAGTAAAAGATTTTTAAGCAGTGCGTGCAGCTTATCACTGTTTCTGCTCTGCTGTTGAGCTCATGGAGTGCAGTTATGATATGGTAAATACTGCAAATACTGGGGGAACAACTGTGTATATATATATATATATATATACTGGAAATACTGGGGGGACAACTGTTTAAATATACATATATATATATATATATATAAAAGAAATGTCAACAAGGAAAAACAACACCGGTGAACTATACAATACAATGATGGTATATATTAGTTTAACACTTTATATAGTAGGAAAAGAGTCTTAATGTTTGATGTTAGGGTGAGAGAGAGGAAATGAGAAGAAAAAAAAAGGAAGAAAATAGAGAATGGTTAGACTGGAGGAAAGCTTGTGTTGTAGTTAGCCATTTTGATGTTGATGTAGCGTACTGGGTTACCATTACAGTTAAATACACAATATTTGATATCATTTGTATTGTTGTTATTGTGTTATGGCTCACATCTATGTAACTTTAGCTGACCTCCTATAAGGTGTTATTTCAAAAGAGATTCAGTCCTATCAGATTTCATAGAGTCCTATCATGTCACAATTTTTCTGGTAACATAAGACAGGATTATAACTGAAAATACAAACACAACTGAGACAAGTACCACAAAGCTTGACAGAGTTACTCCCATAACTCTGTCAAGCTTAAGGAAGACATTAAACTAGGTTCTTGTCTTGTACATTAGACTTTTAAATCTATACTGATTCACAATATTTAATCTCTCCTTGATAAGTTCTACACAAAAAACATGATTCAGAATTTTTTTTATTAATCTATTTATTTCATTAGTTCGTTGTTTCTAACATAAAATATTGTTTGGCAAGTAAGTTGATCTTGAAATTAATTGTTTCTACTTTTGGCACAAGGCCAGCAATTATCCAGTGCATTACTGGTACTTTATTTTATCAACCCCGTAAAGATGAAAGGCAAAATTAACCTCGGCGAGATTTGAACTCAGAATGGCAAGGACCGTAACTCTATGCGTCAAAGTATGGCATACAATCCACCGCCCTTGTTGATCTTGAAATTAATGAACTGCAATAGAATTGTCAGTGACCACATCACAAATATTATAAAGCAGGAAATAAATGTAAAGTAAATTTAACATTTTTTTTTTGTTGTTGTTTTTTTAATGGCTAAAATGACTTTTCCACAAGTAACATGAAATATGTTTTCCCTCAAATTCCTGTTGCTTGTTTCCCTATTTTCAGAGGTCGATTTGCTGTGGTGAAAAGATGTGTCCAGAAATGCTCAGGACAGGAGCTAGCTGCCAAATGTATCAACCGCAAGCACTTATCCAAGGAAGCTATTGAAACAGAGTTTAACACATTACAAAGCCTCTTCCACACACATTTAGTCAAAGTGTTTGATTTATATGAGACGAAAACAAATTATATCTTGTTAATGGAGATGTAAGGCTGTTTATTACTATTTTAATAGTTTACCTTTTATTGTCCTCCCCAATTCTTTTTGTGTGTATAAAATAGTAATAGTGAATGAATAATATATATATATATATATATATTAATAAGAGGAATTCCAACTTTGTCTGATTTACTCGTTTTATTTACAATCCTTTAAAATTTATAATGGTATTATAATGAAATAGTATGGTAGAATATTAAATGTTAAGCGTTAATTGAACAAGTACTTTCATGCTTTCGCAATCTTCAGGTTCATAATGTGTGGTGACAGTCTGTTTGCAATTTTCAACTGTTGAAAATTGCAAACTTGACTGTCACCACACATTATGAACCTGAAGATTGCGAAAGCATGAAAGTACTTGTTCAATTAACACTTAACATTTAATATTCTACCATACTATTTCATTATAATACCATTATAAATTTTAAAGGATTGTAAATAAAACGAGTAAATCAGACAAAGTTGGAATTCCTCTTATTAATATAATCTTCTCTACACAATCATACACACCCGTGTATATTTATCTATCTATATATATATATGTATATATATATGTGTGTGTTCATCATCATCATCATCATCATTATCATTTTACGTCCGCTTTTCCCTGCTTGCAAGGCTGGCACAGGTCTTATTAAGCATGGCATCTCTCCATTCATCACAGTCCTTTGTCATCTCCTCCATGAGCTTCAGCAATCTGAGATCTACTCTCACCACCTCCGCCCATGTTTTTCGTGGTCTTCCTTGATGGCGTCTTCCTTCTATTGGGATTTCTTGGCACTACTTTACCCAGCGGTCATCCTCCATGCGCATCACATGTCCATACCACTGCAGTCTTCTCTCCTGCACGCTACAGCCTATCCCTCTTATACACAGTTTCTCTCTCAACACATCTATGTTTGGTCGTTCACGCACATTGACATTGCACATCCAACAGGGCATGGTTGCTTCATTTCTCTCCGGCCTTCACATATCCTCTGCAGTTGCTGCCCATGTTTCACTACCATGCAGCATCACGCATCTCACACAGGCATCATATAACTGGCCTTTCGTTCTAATTCAGAGAAACATATACATATTGAATACCTTATGCAAAGTTACCGGATGGCTAGATTACTAAACCTATACAAGAAAACTTTCTCGCATCTTTTCAGTTTCAAGAATTGAGAATCTCAATAAATTAAGACAAGCAATACTGGAAGATTCTTTTATCAGAGGATATCTTTTAAAGTATTTAAAAAATAAATAATGTTCACCTGTTATTAAACGAAGTTTATCCTTACTGATCCAGCGTGGTGTATAAATGTCTGCGTAGATCAACCAAGTAAATATTTGTATATCACAGACAAAATTGCACTAAAAATAGCTCACATAAAACTCATCTATCAACTCAACAATTAAGGAGTAGCCAATATCATACTGAAGGTTATTTATCATTAATATATAGAACATCTCAATGAAAACATAGCCAAAATATGTCTAAACAGATCTTCGCAGACATTTATACACCAAGCTGGATCAGTAAGGATAAACTCTATTTACTAATAGGTGAATATTATTATTATTATTATTATTTTTCTACTTTCAAAGAAACACTCAGAGGAGTGAATCTTCTTCCAGTATTGTTTGTCTTATTCAAATAGTCAGTGTTGTTTCTTGATTCTTGAAACTGCAGTCAGAGAAAAGATGTGAGTAAAGTTTTAGAAAATAGGGTGAAGACCTTTAAAAACAAGAAGAAGAAGTTGCCATTAACAGCCAATGGCAACTACTTTTTCCATCTTTAAGGGTCTTCACCCTATTCTATAAGCTATATAGCATCTCCATGAATGAGCACACCACTCTTTCTATTACTTTTATCCCCTCAGCACTTTGTAGAGGTCCAAGGGATCGGCTATGTATATGTTTGTTATAATAATAATTGTTTCTACTTTTGGCACAAGGCCAGCAATTACCCAGTGTATTACTGGTACTTTATTTTATCAACCCCGTAAGGATGAAAGGCAAAGTTAACCTCAGCGGGATTTGAACTGAGTCCGTAAAGGGACGTAACTGTGCTGCAAAGCATGGCGTCCGACCCTCTACCGATACTGCCAAATCACCACCCTTGTTATAATACAGTAATAATGTTTCTGTTTCACACCTGACTGTGTTTTTATTGACAGCATTCCATCTGGTCGTTTGTTTGAATTTATCTGTATTCGAGGACATTTCGATGAACTACAAGCTGCTGAATACGTCCAACAAATGCTGGATGCTATCCAGTATTTACACAACTGCCGGATTGCTCATCTGGACATTAAGGTTCGTTCCTAGATATTATATGTATCATCATCATCTTGTTTTTACGCCTGTTTTTCTATATGTCTTGCGGTCCACCTCTCTCACATAGATAGATATGGTCAAACAAAAACACATATACAATTTTCTCTCTACTTACACATAGACATATATAAACATACATACATACAACTGTTGATGGAAAACCAGCAAAAATGTGGTGGTGATAGACTGACTTTTACCAAGAGGAAACTCTGTCAGTTCTTCAGCTGTAAGTTAGCCAAAGATCAAACTATCCACAACCAACATATGCTATCAAATATTATTAACCCTTTCATTACCATATTTCCAATGTAAGACATGGCCTACAATTTTTATATAATAGACTTTGGAAGATTTAATAATATAACTAAATTTCTCATTATTAAGATGGTGTTTGGAACATAACTTAACAAAAGTTCTTACATAAAATTCTTGTGGAAGGTTTTTAGACAAACAAACAGTTTTGCATCATAGAATCAATTGGGTTGGTAACAAAAGGGTTAAGATACTAATCACTACCTCAGCACTCCCTGCTATTCATCAACACACCCTGTACCTCTATTTTCTTCTTAAACTCTACAAACCTATCATCTTGGTTACCCCATTTATTTCAGTCTATAGTTTCCTCTACTGAACTCGTCAGCAACTGATCCAATGATATAAGCCTGGATAATGTAAGACAACTCTCTCTGGTGTGCAGAACCCCAGAGCATGGCGAGGGGATGCATTGAAATAGCCATTCCAACTCGCAGGGTTCATTCTTGTATGTGGCCAACTCCGCCCAATAGTGGAGCGGGTACAGGAACCAAAAATGCCAGAGTTCCTAACCACTTCATCTCCAGTTAGTTGATGTCAGCCCTTATCACACCCCTGCCCTTATAGATCAAGGATACCAACAATTTCTGTTAACCTTCTCAACTCCCTTTTCTTCTCTCCTAGATCCTCACAAATTCTATTCTCCATGGATATAAAATCTGTTTACACTGCCATCTCTACAACGAAAACTTCCTTTTATCTCTTCTATTGAACCCAGCACCTTCCCGCTTAACTAAACTAGTTCTTCACCTTCAGTGAATTCTATCAATAAACTACCAGATAACTGGGGACCAAGTAGGGTCTTAGTCATACTAACTTCTTTGTTGGTCATATCAAGGATCTTTTCCCAATGCACCAGGCCTACCTCTTAACTATGCAGTTATTACATCAATATTCAATGTTTTAACTTCAACATAATTATCATCATTTTATAATCACTTTCTATATTGATGTGAGTTGGATTGTCAAAGTCCAAGGATAAATGGGACAGATTTCGACATTTCTACAGTTGGATGTCGTTTCTAATGACAACTACTTTACAGTGTGTACTGAGTGTTTGTTTCTTTTTTTGTTTTGTTTTGTGGAACCAGCATTACCACTTTACTGAGGGTTCTGGGTGTATTTTATCATGGCATGAGAAAGAGTTGTTAAGTTAGTGCTGACATATTTAATGTAAGAAGTATTAAAATGTTAGCTAGAAATAATTACAGGCTAAGGAAAAAAAAACAATGTTTAATTTTTTTTTCAACAGATACAAGAGTTGTCTCCCATATTTGCTAACATAATTTATTTATGTTAAAACTCTTTACACATATATTCCCATGCCAGCACAAAAAGCTGATGTAGATAATGATATATTTACACATTCACTAAAGGTTGATTCATTTGGACAGTCTGGTATTATGCATGTATGAGTAATCGTAATATATGTGATGTTGTATGTGTGTGTTTTCATATACTAGACACCACAAATGTTCTTACTTCATTGCAGCTTAGAAATATGATGGTTCATTGTGGTGTGTGTGTATACAGATGTTGGATGTTTCTAATATTTTAGCTGTTTAAGGCTGTTGGTCATGTGGGGATTATCAATAAAATGTTCAATCTCTCTTTTTCATACAGTGGCATGTAAAATTTTGATGCCTGGGAGCAACTCCTTGATTGTATGTTCCAAAGACCATAGGGCCTTGTGCAATGTGGGCAACAAAGACATTTTAAATATATAAAAAACAAATAAAACATAAAATAAACATTTCATTCCAATTACTTTTAGATCAACTACATTTATTAAGTTTGGTTCCCAAAATGAGATCTGTCAGATATTATTGTCACACATTATTGTCTAGGTTTGTTCAAGTATAAGCATCAATTTTCAAATTAGTAAATTTCTCAGCTTTCTGATCTGTGTGGACAACTGGGTGCAGATTTTGAATATGTAGCCATATTGAATGGAGAGTCTTGCATGACTCTTTGTTTGGATATTGGATACCCCCTCCTCTTACCCCAGGGCTGTCACACACTCTGCCCGCCTTTCTGCATATCACTGCACACACATATCACATGAAGAATTGTTTTTTTCTGTCTGTCTATATTTCAGCCTGAAAACATTGTAGTTGACTGTGGCCTAAATTCTGGTGTCAAACTAATAGACTTTGGTGATGCTCGTCACATCTACAACAACTACTATATTCACCCTGTGGTAGGTAACCCAGAGTTTATGGCACCTGAGCTGGTCAGTGGAACTCCAGTAGGGTTACTTACAGATATCTGGTAAGATCTTTTTTATAATTCTTAATTTGTCAGTAAAATATGTTAGTATTTCTTGCTTTACTTCTTTCTTTGAAAAGACTATTAGATCTAATAACAATAATTATTATATAACGTTAGGCAAATCATCCATCGTAGATGTGGTATCTTGTGGTTGGTGCAGGAACCAAGTTAAATACTTCGTAGATGTGGTATCTTGTGGTTGGTGCAGGAACCAAGTTAAATACTTCGTAGATGTGGTATCTTGTGGTTGGTGCAGGAACCGAGTTAAATACTTCGTAGATGTGGTATCTTGTGGTTGGTGCAGGAACCGAGTTAAATACATCGTAGATGTGGTATCTTGTGGTTGGTGCAGGAACCGAGTTAAATACATCGTAGATGTGGTATCTTGTGGTTGGTGCAGGAACCGAGTTAAATACATCGTAGATGTGGTATCTTGTGGTTGGTGCAGGAACCGAGTTAAATACTTCGTAGATGTGGTATCTTGTGGTTGGTGCAGGAACCGAGTTAAATACTTCGTAGATGTGGTATCTTGTGGTTGGTGCAGGAACCGAGTTAAATACATCGTAGATGTGGTATCTTGTGGTTGGTGCAGGAACCAAGTTAAATACTTCGTAGATGTGGTATCTTGTGGTTGGTGCAGGAACCGAGTTAAATACTTCGTAGATGTGGTATCTTGTGGTTGGTGCAGGAACCAAGTTAAATACTTCAATGAAAACAAGGCTGGATTTCAAATGGATGCAAAAATCAAATGTTGCAAAACTCACAATATGTATTTCTATGGCCTGCTTAGATCATCAGATCATGACGTAAGACTTATGGTGATGTCATCAGGTGTAAATTACAATGATTAAATAATGAATTAATGCATATGGTAAACATAAATAGAGAATAAACTTGATTTGGAGATGGCATCCAGTGTTACAATTATGTCCAACCATCTCCGAATCCTATATATACCCTGTAAGGTGGATGATGACAAGGAGAGCACCACCAGAAACAGCTCTTTCCAAAGTAAAAAGGATGTTGGAATGATTGGGGGCTAATTTCAGTCTTGGGATCAAAAGACACCTGCCCATCAAATGACCATTGATATGAGAAGTTTTGAATGTTCATGCAATTCCATCACTTCTAATTTTGTTCCATTGTATAATCCGTTCTGTAGAAGCATTAAATTGGTAGTATCGGTAGAGGGTTGGACACCATGCTTTCTAGCATAGTTACGTCCCTTTGCAGTCTGAGTTAAAATCCCGCCGAGGTTAACTTTGCCTTTCATCCTTACGGGGTCGATAAAATAAAGTACCAGTAATGCACTGGGATAATTGCTGGCCTTGTGCCAAAAATAGAAACTATTATTGTTGATCCTGCTTTTAATTGGGATTTGTGACAAGACAGTCCTATACTATATTATACTACATGGTACTATACTATACACTACTATACTATATGGTACTATATTATACTACTATACTATGAGACCTGGGCGCTGAAGGTGGAAGACTTACGTAGATTAGAGAGAAACGAAGCCTGCATGCTCCGATGGATGTGTAACAGTAATATACGTGAACGACAAAGCATAAAGGAATTGAGAGAGAGACTGAGCATAAGAGGAATCAAATGCTGCGTGCAGGAGAGGCGGTTACGCTGGTATGGACATGTGATGCGTATGAAGGATGACAGCTGCATAAAAAGGTGCAGAGCACTAGAAGTTGATGGAAACCGCGGAGTGGGGAGACCCAAGATGACTTGGGATGAGGTGATAAAAGCCGACCTTACCCAACTACACCTCAAAGTCAATGACACACGACCGTGACTTCTGGCGTCACGCAGTAATACAGGGTACCCGACCTCCCATGGGTACATGCTGAAGCATATAAACAATATGCCCCCCTCCCCCCACCGCAAGGTGGTCGTGGAGGTGCCACGGCAAAAAAGCACCCAGCCCACACTGTAAAGTGGACGTGTAGGCGCCACGAAAAAGCACCCAGCACTCACTGTAAATGAGGTTGGTGTTAGGAAGGGCATCCAGCTGTAGAAATCAAGCCAGATCAGTTCCTGTATGAGCAAGGCATGGTCAGCCGACCAGACACTGCCCACAACAGGACAACCCGTCTAACCCATGCTAGCGTGGAAGAACGGTGATGATGATGACTATATGGTACTATATTATACTACTATATGGTACTAAACTATACTATATGGTACTATATTATACTACTATACTATATGGTACTATACTATACTATATTATACTACTATACTAGGGCGGTGAATTGGCAGTATCGGTAGAGGGTTGGACGCCATGCTTTGGCGCATAGAGTTACGGCCCTTGCCATTCTGAGTTCAAATCCCGCCGAGGTTAACTTTGCCTTTCATCCTTATGGGGTCGATAAAATAAAGTACCAGTAATGTACTGGATAATTGCTGGCCTTGTGCCAAAAGTAGAAACAATTATACTACTATACTAATACTATATGGTACTATACTATACTATATTATACTACTATACTATACTATATGGTACTATATTATACTATATGTTACTATATTATACTACTATACTATACTATATCGTACTATACTATACTATATGGTACTATATTACACTATACTATATGTTACAATACTATACTATATGTTACTATATTATACTACTATACTATACTATATTGTACTACTATACTATATGTTACTATATTATATGCTACTATATTATGCTTTGCATTGCTATACTATATGGTACTATATGAAATATGTTTGTTGTAGGAGTATGGGTGTAATACTTTATGTTTTACTCAGTGGAGTTTCACCATTCCTCGATGAAAGTCAGGAAGAGACCTGCTCCAATATTGTACGTAACGACTACAGTTTTCCTGATGAGTATTTTGCTGGTATATCACCTGAAGCAAAGGATCTTGCCCGGTTAATGTTGATGGAAGATATGAAGTGAGTATATATACACAACAGCAACTATTTTACCCCCTGTTGCATAAGTCAACCCTGTGGGTTTCATGAAACTATCTTGATTATTTTTTAAATGATGTCAAGATTTCCTTGGTCCGACATGTTCCACCCAACTCAGTAAGGTCTGGGATCTTATCAATCAATTCCTCCTCCTTCCATTTGTATAGCTAAATCTATATGGTAAAATGTTATAAATTAAGACCAGGAAGACCATCATTCAACTTAGTACTTCATACTTACAGACTAGAGTATAGATATTATTATAAGATAGATATGCCCTACCATTGAACTGAAACTGTTTTGAGACAGCTTAACTATAAGGTACATCTTATAAAATATGCATACATGTTTGTATGTGTCTGTGTTAATATTCAGCCAACAGTCATGCAATGTATGATTGTTAATAATGAGACTATACTGTATGATTGTTAAAATATAATGAGACTATACTGACAATGTTTCTCTGTTTCAGCAAACGACCATTAGCTCAACACTGTTTAGAGAGTTCTTGGATCAAGAAAGCTAGCATTTCTCGAACATCACCTCTTCGACCCAAACCTATCTCAATTACACGCCTTGCTGATTTTGTAGAGAGAAGAAAACATCAGGTTTGTCCCTACATGCCTTCACCATATTTTGTTTTAACACTTAGTCATCATCGTTATCACCATAATCTTTTTGCATCTAATTTCCATACTTGTATGGGCTGTATAGGTTGTTATAATCCACGTAATTTTTCAGAACTGCTCCCCTGCTAGATGGCTCGTGGGGGGGGGGGGGGGATCACTGTATCTCAATCAATTTTTGGCATACTCATTCACTAAATCTAATCTTTGAAAGTAGTTTTTTGTATTGTTGTTGTTATTATTGTTAATGTTTCTATTTAAATCTCCAGAACAATAATTTTATTTGTCCTATTTTCCATTCAATAGAAGATTTCATATTAAAAACAAACACACACTCACAAATTTGTATAGCAAGTGAGAGAGCTTGGGAGATTTGTGAAATATAAAGGCCTTTTAGTCAGTAAAATGTGTCCAGTTCTTCTGCTGCTCATAATATTCCATTATATGTGATTAACAACCAATCCCTTTTTGTTTCACCCAGCTATGTTGCTTACAACCTTTAAAAAATACTCAGATTCTATTTTCTATACAGCTACTTACATCCACTCTTCCATGTTTGCAAGAGTTAAATATATCCTTTCCAGAACAGTCTCCCTCCACTTGCAGTACTCCTTCAGCATATCCTTCATTAGGTTCAGTATCTTGAAATCAGTTCTAAACAGTTCTATTCAGATTTTTCTCAGGCTTCCTCTACTATAGTTTCCTTCCACTGGCATCTCTTGAACGTTCCTCATCCATATCCTTCATATGTTCAAACCAGTGCAGTCTTCCCTCTTGCACACAATAATACAATGAAAGCTGACACAGCAGTCGCAAGCATATTCAACTACCATAAACATTCAATTTTCTCTGAATTTAGATTTTAATATCTTTAAATTATCTACCTTTTATAATGAGAAGAAAGAAAGGGTTGTTAACTCCTGATGGAATCATGCCCACCATCCTGACATGTCTTGTGGTTATTTTAAACTTGACAGAATCCATCTCCAGGTCAGGGAAAGAAAGGAGAGAGAAATAGAGGAAGAATCCGATCCCAGTACTGAACTGGCATCGACCTCGGATTGAAAGGCTTTGGTGATCTGAAACAAATACACAATCACAATCTTTTATCCAACATTCTGAAACCAAAAAGCTCCGAAAACAGAACATGTTTTCCAGCATGTCATCTGCACACCAAAGTTTGCGTTTGACGCCAAACTTGACCCAAAATGACCCATGGTCAACCCAGATCACGCAGTTGTGTCTCAGTGCTCCTACCAGTCAGACTCATGTCTCCTCTGCTGCTCACTGAAATTTTGTTTATTTTTTGCTGAATTTTTTTACTTGGAAGACTGTGAAAATGTGAAAAAGAACTGCAGATTCCCCTATGGTTAACAGAAGCAGAAAAGGAAGCAACTGTCATTAATGATAACACAGAAAGTAGAGTTATTGCAGAAGCTTGCCTCCTGTAATGTTTTATCTAAAAAACTTTCAAATCTATGCTAAAAACCTTCAATTCCGAAATCTGAAAAGTGTCTGATCCCAAGGATTTCGGATAAGAGATTGTGAGTCACTAATAATTACCATCAGGTCTTTGTTTACTTTCTTTGGCTAAAAGCTATGATAACCTCCACTAGATAGGCTTAAATATTTGGCATGAGCATTGTCAATAACTCTTAGAAATTATCATTGATGGTCATACTCATTCAACAAGTGGACAGTTATCATATGTGTATGTGGGTTAGACTTCTTCCAGTTCTGGCAAATATGTTCTTGGTGTTGAACAGGATAGGCCTGCTCGTTAAATTAATATAAATGGCTGACCACTCCTCAGACATGTGTCTTTACTGTAATTCTCAGGGACATTCAGCTTGACAACAAGGCTGGCCTTTTAAATTACAGGTACAGTCCATCCAAACCAGGATCCTTGGTAGTGAAAAGGTTGAAAATTACTGGGATAGCATGTGAACATTCAATTTTTTGTGAAATGCTACTTGAAGTTTTTTAATTACTCACAGTTATATAAATAACATTACAAATTGTTTATAATTCTTACAGAATAAAAATATAAAGACAAATATAAACATATATAATAAATACAATTAATTATTGCTAGGAACCTCACAAATATTATGCACAAAAATATATGATCGAAGGGAGAGAAAAAGAAGAAAAAAACAAACAAAAACAACCATCAATTGACCACCAAGTGCGATAATCAGCCACACCACACGGACCAACAGAATATTTTGAGGCAAGCCAACACGCTCGCAGCTAAAGAGCTGGCATAACCCTTACGGGCATCACCTGACACCTCGGTGAGCTGCCAACAATGACAAGAACATCTTTGTCTGTGGCCCAGCTCTACCAAATGTCTCAAACACCACACGCTGAAAAAAATAGTTATTTGATAGTTCCCAGTATTTTAGGATTTTATTCCGTTCAGCAACAAAAGCAGTGACCCACACATTTACTGCAGAATCCATTCTTGAAGTTATCTCCCCCTCCTTTCTGAATCTAATAATTACAACTAGGTTTTTTTTTTCTTTCTCCAACTAGAAGGCAAATTTCAATTCATTTAGAATGTTTTACATGTCATTCCATACATTGCTACATGTCGTTCTATACATTGCTCATGTCATTCCATACATTGCTACATGTCATTCCATACATTGCTACATGTCATTCCATACATTACATGTCGTTCCATACATTGCTACATGTTGCACCATACATTGCTACATGTCGTTCCACGCATTGCTACATGTCGTTCCATACATTGCTACATGTCGTTCCATGCATTGTTACATGCCATTCCATACATAACATGTCATTCCACGCATTGCTACATGCCATTCCATACATTGCTACACATCGTTCCATACATTGCTACATGTCATTCCATACATTGTTACATGTTCCGTACATTGCTACATGTCGCTCCATACATTGCTACATGTCATTCCATACATTGCTACATGTCGCTCCATACATTGCTACATGTCGTTCCATACATTACTACATACCTGAATTATAGACATTCATGTCGTTGACCCCCTTTAGTTATTTCACTTACTATATATATAATGATGTAATCATGGGGTAGATTGGAACATGTGGTGTTCTCTTCATCATTTAGTCATTTTCACATTATTGGCTGCTGCTCACCTTCCAAGAGATGGAAGGCTGCAGCAGCGTGTCGTTTCTTTTTATGACATTCGGTGTATAGTTGCCGTGACAACATGACTCCATGGACACTGTGGAACAACACGGCTTCAGGCTCATTGGTGTGTCAGTATTTTTCTTTGTCCGATTTCCAGTGGTGGGGTTGGCATGATACGCGGCAGGCATTAGCCAGCAGCGGTCAACTCGGAACTGGTATGAACCGGGGGAATTTGACAATCTGTCTAATAATTCAAACCAGTAAATAAATAAGAAAAAATATTTCTAACTGTAATAATAAATGTGTGGCAGCAAAGTGGCTGAGTGTCAGATAAAATGCCTTGTGGTATTGTTCAGGCTCTGCACTTTCTTAGTTCCAGTCCCACTGAGGTCAACTTTACCTTTCATCTTTCAAGGTCTTCTTCCATTTATTTCTGAGAGGGTCGTGGGGGCAGAGTCCTCAAACACTCCTTCCAGTAGGTCATGTCAGAAGCAACTGTCTCTAACGATCTGGCTGGAACCCCAAGTGAGACCAACCAATCTTGCTCGGGGTCTATCTCTGGATCTCCTGCCAGTTGGTTTTACTCATAAAATCTGTCCAGTGATTCTTTTCTCTGACATTCTAACCACATGTCTGTAATATCAGAGTTGTGATCTCTCAATTCAGAGAAGTAACAGCTCTACCTGGCGTAACTCTCTGATTTCCGAGTACGCACTCTGCATTCTGGCTGCTTGTATTTGCAATCGTATTCTTTCAGTCATTACCCAAGATTCATAACCCCTAATGCTGGCACATGACTGAACCAGCTCCTGCAATTCTTGCACTTAAATCAGCTACTTTTTATCTGTACTCAAATACTCGGGCATTCATATAGAGACATGAAGGCAGCAAGAAGTGGACCATTGATCTCATACTTCTGCAGAACCTTACACAGCAGGTCCTGAGGAACACAGTCATATGCCTTGGTAATACTTGGTAATACTTCCACAATTTCTTAAAGACCTGCTGCAGTGTGAATATTTAGTTGGCTGTGCTGCTTCCTGGGTGAAAACCACATTGTTCATCAGCTAGCTTGGACTCGACAATCTCCCTGCATCTCTTTGCCAGACACCTAACAGTCTCTACCAGGGAGTCTTAACAAGTAGATCCCTCTGTAATTGGAACAATCTCTCTTGTCTCCCTCTTTGAAAATTGGGATTATCACTCCCAATTGCCATTGCTTAGGTGACCTTCGAGAGATCCAGGCCACCTGACACACACGAGTCAGCCTTCTCTATTTAAGGCTTTTAACATCTTGGACCAAATTTCATCTTCCCCAGCAGCCATGCCATATTTGAGCTCTTTAACTGCTCTTGTGACCTCAGCCTCTGAGAGATTAGTCACCACTCCCAGATGCATCTCATGTACATCAGAAGATACTATTGTGATTGGGTTTAGGAGATCAGCAAAGTATTCTCTCCACCTCACGAGGATGCACCTCTTTGAAGCAAGAACCCCAGACATGTTCTTGATAGTAGGTATGGAGGAAGGCTTATTAGTCAGTGGATGTTCTGCCAGAACACTTTATTTGCCGATCTTAAGTCAGATTCCAGCTTAACCCCAAAGTCCTCCTTTGTCTTAACTTTGCAGGCCTTTAGTGTCGCTGCTGCGATTCTTTGTGCCTGAAGCAGGCACGAAGCAAGAAAAAAGGACTTTTAGGAAATAAATATCGGTGTACATGCAACATAATATAAAAGACAGTAAATACTGGTGTGTGTGTGTGTAATAAAGTTTTACTTCATAGAAGTCAAAGGCATATAATATAAGGGTTTGTTACCCGATGGTAATAATACAATTCTGAAGTTGGTAGAAACATCTTGGTGCTCTCATCTCAGGCTGCAAGCTGCATTGTGCTTGGTAACGAAAGGGTCGTCCAGAAGGAATCACAAGCTATGGTCGAAGATGTTACCACTTCAGGAATCAGGAGGCGAGAGAGAGATTTCACGGTAAATCGCTCTTTTTATATCTGTTGACCGGAAGTGACCACTAGGGAGTCTGGTCAATCCCAAAGGGAAGCAACTCCACCTACTTCCTGTCTAGAGAACAGCGATTCGATTGTCGTGGCAGGGGAGGCAACTCTTACTACATTATCCCCCGCCAGATTTTTAAAACATAAAAATCGAAAGAAGCATGCATGGAGTAAGATGGCGAGCATGTAAGAGGCATGAAAAATATGGTACAGAGTAATGGAAGTAAGGTGTTCCTGTTGAAATGTTTTTTAAAGAATATCAAATTTTTTTTTTTTTTTTTTTTTTTGAAAGTGTTCGTTGTAAGAAACGAGAAACATATATATATATCGTGAAATGCGACAGTTAGTTGATGCGTGAGAGAAAAAGTCTGTCTGTGCGAAAATTTCACATGTGCGTGGTGTGTTCGTCTCTTTTACTGAGTATTTTCATAGTTTGTCGATAAATTTGCTGTGTATTCGTAATGTTACTCACACAACTCCAGAATCTGCTATTTTTTTCTTTTTTCGGGGTGACCACTTATAGCGATGAACGGCTGCGTGTTCGTATCACGTCAGGGTTACCAATATAGCGAAGATACTGGGTTGTATGAATGTAACAAAACGAGGCATGGTTTGTGTGTATAATATTTAATCAACAATTTAACAGTATAGTTGACATGTCAATGAATAAACGAAAGAATGAAGCAAAGTTAGTAGTTACCGTTTTGATTGCCAGGCAAACGCGAGACGCCTGGCGAAGGCCAGGCGCCGGAAGGGCAAATGAGAGGGAGAGAGCCGAAGGCTATTCGTTTTATAGGGCTCTGCCGGAAGTTACAGAAAGGGTTCTACTTCCCGTCTAGATGTTGTTAATCTATTAGGGTTGTGAGTCACAACAAGGGAGACAACCGCCACAGACTTATTTCCTCGCCAAGCTTTGTAAGCCTCCTCCTTTGCTCAGATGGCATCTTTGACATCTTAATTAATCCAAGGGGTCCTCCTGCCATCTGGCACCACACCAAGCCTCTTTCACCTGCAGCATGTAACAGTTAAAGCAGAAACTGCTGTACTGAACAATCTCCACTCTGTCTCAACGTCCTCAGTTTACTCAGGGAGTTCTCTAAATCTGGATGCAATAGCATCTGCATACCTGGTCCTAACTTCCGCCAATGCGGCACTTTATCCTGAAGGTCGCTCTGGATTTGCCACTTTTGTGGGCTTCTTTAGCTTTAGGTAGTCTCAAGTTGCAGATAACAAGATGGTGATCAGTTGACAGCTCAGTCTCTCTCTTAACATCCATCAAAGAGATCAGAGACAATAACAAAATCAATTATTGATCTCTGTCCCTGATTTCCCTTATACCATGTATATTAATTATTTCTACTTTTTTGGCACAAGGCCAGCAATTATCCCAGTGCATTACTGGTACTTTATTTTATCGACCCCGTAAGGATGAAAGGCAAAGTTAACCTCGGCGGGATTTGAACTCAGATCATAAAGGGCCGTAACTCTTTGCTGAAAAGCATGGCGTCCGACCCTCTACCGATACTGCCAATCCATCGCCGTACCATGTATATTAATGGATGTCTCTATGCTGGAAGAAGGTGTTTATAACAGAGAGTCCAGTGGTAGAACAGAAGTCTAGTAAGGCCTCTCCATTCATATTTAGATCAGGGTTGCCATTCCCCCCAATCACTCTTTTCCATGTCAGGTGGTCAGTACCAACATGTGCATTAAAGTCTCCCATCAGGATATATGACTCAGTCTTAACTCCATCTAACTCTACAGTGACTTTATCAAGGAAGGACCTGTATTCAGACTCCTTGTTTGGTACATAAACTAGCACCACCCACAGACCTATCTTTCAGCCTAAGTGTCAAGAAGAAAATCTTCCCTCCAAACAGGATCCAGTCCATAAGATATTCTGACAGCCAAAGTCTTGTGAGTATCTCCACTACTACCAGTGCAGTCATTTCTGGCACCACACCTGAATAGTGGAGTTTCCATCCCCCATCCAAATCTACAGTATCAGAGCCATGGAACTTTTTTGAGGAAACCCCAACTATATCTAGCCTGTAGCATCTAGCCTGCTCCTTACCTACAAGGGTTGTTATGTTCTAGGTTCCAACTGCTACAGTTTGCTCCCTTCCTGACCCTTCATGTGTCCATCCCACACCTCCCAGAACAGGTCACAGGCCCATCACCAATTTTTACGGCATGAAATGGAGACTGCAATATATGTTTTAACAGGCCCCTCTATCTAAGGCCTTAATGCATCCCTTGTTAACAACAATGCAGTATGGTTCTTTTTTTGTTTTCCTCATCATATTTCAGTTGCAGTTTCAGTGGTCTTATTTGCGCCAGTCACCAGTCTTTGTCAAACCTGTGAAGACTAGGATTTTTTTGAGAGTTTTCTCAGGAGCTACAGGTGTCGCCGAGTAATTTACTGCTGTTGGTCCAGGATTGCTTATTCATCCGCCAGTTGCCTACTTGCAACTAATCATCATATCTGGTGGCCGTATCGCTATCCGCCACCTACAACCCATTCTCTAGCAGAACAGCTCTGCCGAGAATCCTTTCAAGGTTGATAAAAAAAATACCTGTCATGCATTGGGGTTGATTCTGTTTTAACTCCTTCTCACTTCCTCTCATTCTCTGGAAGAAATTGGTTGTGTTCAGACCTGGAAAAGTGATATTTAAAATGCCCCAATGGTTCCATCAGGAGTTGCAGGTCCATATATATACAAGAAAAACTCCAGAATAACAGGCCATTGACTCGACCTTAATAAAACTATTTGTATGTCTATGTATGTTTAAACACCTGTAATCAATATATTTTAATCAAATCTATGTGTTGTTTATTATAACTACATAAATCTGAAGATTATTTGTATGAGTTTAATGTATAAACGTAGTTACTAATATCAACACCACTATCATCATAACTATTATTATCATTATTATTTATTATCTATTTATTAATCTCCTTATCATGTTATTCTTATAATTATTATTATCTATACATTAATGTTTCCATTACTACAACTGCTACCTTTATATTAATGTGTTCTTATTGTGTTATTGCTGAACCAACCATTTTTACTCAATGTCAATCCCGTACACTTTCTTCTTGATCTCTTACGTATTTCCACTCTTGTAATGTCTTCAGCCATTGTCAACAATAAAAAAGAAATTATTATTTTTGTTTCTTCACTCAGCTTCTAACACTGGAGATGTATTACAGAGTTAGCTGTTCACTTTCCTATCTTCAACATCTCTATCGAACTGGCCATACATTCTTTTTTCTGTCCATCTACTTTGTTTCATCCATATTCAAATGCTTGTACTCTGTTTTTTCTTTACAATTTCCTATTTTACACATCCTGACAGCAGTTCTGTGGAATTTTTTACGTACCACGCCATGTTATTTTCTTCTGTTCTAATGCTGTCTTCACACCCTATCAGTCCTCTTCCTCCTCTTTTTCTTGGTACATATAATCTGTGTGTCCCTCTTTAGGTGAAATACCCCCATATTTAGTCAATATTTTTCTTGTCTTTCGGTCTAAACTGTTTAGCTCTTCCACTGTCCATGTGATCACCCTCGCCCCATATCTAAGGAATGACACCACCCATGTATTGATAGTTTCCATCTTATTCCATCCATTCAGTTTTGACTTGAGAATAAGTCTCAGTTTGCGCATGTATTCTACCCTAAATGTTTCTTTCATTTCCTCCTGCATTATCTTAACTTCCAGTATACCTATAACCTCCCTCTTCTATTTGCTTCATAAGCTTTCCTGATGACAGCACCAATCTCTCAATGTTTTTAATTTTGCCTCTGTTCAATATTAACAGACCACACTTTTTTAATCTAAACTCCATTCTGATGTCAGCACTAAATGTATTACATCTTATCAATGAGGGAACGAAGCTGGGATTCATTCTTACCGTAAAGCTTGAGGTTGTCCAAGGGGTTGATTTTTTTGCTGGCGAACTTTGAATTCATACCCAGCCTTTTCTTTTCTCGAGATTATTGTCAGTGGTATCATGCACAGTACAAACATCAGTGGTGACAGGATGTCCCTTTGGAATATACCTCTCTTGAGTTCTATTGTTCCTAAATTTCTTCCATATGCTGTCAGTTCAGTCTTCCACTCTTTCATACTTTTCCTTAAGAATCGCTCAACATTTGATGCAATACCAAATAAGTTAACACATTCCATAATCCAAGAATGCAGAATCATGTCATAGGCTTTGCGGTAATTGCTCCATACCATAGTCAAGTTAGTTTTCCTCCTCTTGCTATCCTTAAGTATTGCTTTATCTATCAAAAGCTGGTCCTTGGTACCTCTGCTCTTATGCTTGCACCCTTTCTGCTCATCTGGTAGAACTCTATTTTCTTCAAGATGCCCGTACATTCATTCTACAATTATTCCTGTCAATAATTTCTACATACGTGGTAGGCATGTTATCGGTCTGTAGTTGTCTACTCCCTTTAGTGATATCTTTTAAGCAGAAAACTGTCCTTCTCTTTGTCAGCCACTCCAGTATTACTTGGTCAGCATTTAGCAATGTTTTGAGTTGTTCAGTTATTTATTCATGACATTGACTAAATCTTTTGATCCAGTAGTCTTGAACTCCATCTAGTCTCAGAGACTTTTAGTTGCTCATTTTCTGGCTTTCTTCATGTCCCTAGCTGAAATCACTAGTTCTGCCTGTTGTGGGCAAACTGTTGTTTGTTTAAGTTCTTCTAACCATTCAGTGTTCTTCTTGTATTCCTTCTCTTTACTCCAAATGTCGCTCTGAAATGTCCATGTTATCCGGTATAATTACTTCATCTGTACACTCTCCATTTATTTCTCAGTAAAATCTCTGTTGGTTTACTCTGTAGTCTATTTTGATGATTTTGCTTTATACTTTATTTGTATCTAACTATCTTTGCTTTTTTTACTATGAGACGTTGCTTGAGTTCCTCCATTTCTACTTTTAGGCCTTTCCTTTCAATACCATACTTTCTTTCCAGTGCTCTGTATTTTTCTTTTCATTTCTAAGCTCCCTCTTCTCTTTTCGGACTAAGATAGAAATGTCTTTTAAGAGGGTATCTATACTGGCCTGTATTCTCCTTTTCCACCATGCCCCCCCCCCCTATTTTTTCCGTCTCCCTTATTGTTTTTCTTTGCCTTGACATCTACACCCATATTTTCTACTACAACAATGCTTGCTGACTTTATCAGATCATTTAAATCTGTTATATTTGTTTTGATGTAATTCAGAATATCCTTCACCTGTTTCTTGGTTCAGCTTGCATTAGTCAACCTTCTTTAGGTTACAAATAAGATTCCTATTGTCCTCCTGTAACCTTTATTCTGTCGTACATTACCCACACCTGTCATGTTTTTATTACTTTCATTGTCTTCCATACCATCTATATTTCTCTCACCAGACAAACAATTTCTAACCTATTTCTGTAGATTACCAGAAATCTATTCTTCCTCTGCTGTAGTTTACTTTTCCTCAGTAAGACCTTCATTCTCACCATTTCTTTCATTGCTCTTTCCTGATACCCGTCTTTTGATAGCTTCAAATTCCACTTCTGTCAACCAGAGATTTTTTTCTTATTGCTATATGGAGGCACATGGCTTAGTGGTTAGAGCATTGTCCTTGCAATCGAAAGGTTGTGAGTTCAATTCTCAGACCGGGTGATGTGTTGTTTCCTTGAGCAAGACACTTTATTTCACATTGCTCCAGTTTACTCAACTGTAGAAATGAGATGATAGGACTGGGGTCCCTATCATTCCACTGCAAAGTGGTCGTGGAGGTGCCATCGCAAAAAAGCACCCAGCCCACACTGTAAGTGAGGTTGGTGTTAGGAAGGGCATCCAGCTGTAGAAATCAAGCCAGAATCAGTTCCCGTCCCACCCTTGCAAGCAGGGAAAAAGCGGACGTAAAATGATGATGATGATGATGATGCTCTGGCATGGTCACATAACTTCTGCTCTGTGAGTTGAAACAAGCCTCTTCCGCTCCATTTTTTATATATTTCTTGTCAGTATCCTTTGATAGGGACCCCATTTTCATCTACTTCTACAGGATTGCTTCATGACTACAATATTTACTTTTTTACTCCACCTCCATCATGGTTGCTTATCCATTGCTGAATAACGACTTGCTGGAGCCAGACCAGGTACTCCAAGTCTGTCAGGCACAATATCTTCACCTTCGAGGGGTCCACTCCCGTTAATGCCATTGTTCTCAATTTTTTTTTAATTTAACATAATCACTCATACGAGGAAGAAAAAATTGATTTAACATGAGGTAGCAATTATTAGGTTGTGCAACTACCAGTATATAGTGACACCATCACTATTGTTGTTATTATTAAAACATCATCACTATCAAACTCATTATCACCACTATTGTTATCTATATTACTAAAACAGAGAATGTCTGTCTGTCTGTCTGTCCAATCACTAAAACTTGAGAGCCACCCAATCGAGTTTTTCCAAACTTTACACATGTAATACTTATGGTCCGGTGAGTGTTTTGAGCAAAAATTTCAAATTATTAATGCCCTAGGGATCGCATTAGGCGATTTAGCGATCTCTCTCTATAATTCTTAGTCTTTCTATTTTTAGATAGATACATAGATATTACGTTGCGCCCTTATAATATCTGTCTGTATGCCTGGCTGTCTGCATTACGAAATTATGACGTAGCTGTGTGTGTATATATATATATAGTGTGTAACGTTTTTCGAAATATTTACTTCTGCGTTCACAGATTGATTTTTTTTATTTTAGTTTCAGAAGATGCCGTTAAGGGTGAAAGCAGCGATTCTTTGCTTAAACTTTAATCTGTTATTATAATATATATATATATTAAGTGAGGTTGGTGTTAGGAAGGGCATCTAGCTGTAGAAATCGAGCCAGAATCAGTTCCCGTCCCAACCTTGCAAGGGAAAAGCGGACGTAAAATGATGATGATGATGATGCTCTGGCATGGTCACATAACTTCTGCTCTGTGAGTTGAAACAAGCCTCTTCCTCTCCATTTTTTATATATTTCTTGTCAGTATCCTTTGATAGAGACCCCATTATATATATATATTTGTGTACAGATATTTTTGCATACACAATAACAAAATATAAATAAACGTATTTATTTCACGAGGCTCGATAAGGATAAATATATATCAAATATATAAGAACCCTAGAGCAAATCCCGAGCAACGCCGGGCCATTCTGCTAGTTACCACTATTATTGTAAACCACTTTTTCTTCGGAGAAAATAATTTTTTTTTTTTTTTTTTTATTCGTAACACTTTTGTTCTAGCAGATGCTATGCTGACACTATGCCAAAAGAGTGAGCCTCAGCCAATGATCAAACATCCTTTGGGTCATTTCTTCTTCAAATTTCTAATACCCACCTTAGAAACCTTGCTATTCCTAGCAAGGTTGTTTTCTGCAACAATCCTGTCCTAGTGGTAATTCCTAGCCTCTCAAGCCATGTATCTAACCTTTTACTAACTACTCCCAGTGTACCAACCACAGTCAGTACCACTACTACATGTCTAACCTACTAACTACTCCCAGTACACCAACCACAGTCAGTACCACTTCTACATGTCTAACCTACTAACTACTCCCAGTGTACCAACCACAGTCGGTACCACTTCTACATGTCTAACCTACTAACTACTCCCAGTACACTAACCACAGTTGGTACCACTACTACATGTCTAACCTACTAACTACTCCCAGTACACCAACCACAGTCAGTACCACTTCTACATGTCTAACCTACTAACTACTCCCAGTGTACCAACCACAGTTGGTACCACTTCTACATGTCTAACCTACTAACTACTCCCAGTGTACCAACCACAGTCAGTACCACTTCTACATGTCTGACCTACTAACTACTCCCAGTGTACCAACCACAGTCAGTACCACTTCTACATGTCTGACCTACTAACTACTCCCAGTGTACCAACCACAGTCAGTACCACTTCTACATGTCTAACCTACTAACTACTCCCAGTGTACCAACCACAGTCAGTACCACTTCTACATGTCTAACCTACTAACTACTCCCAGTGTACCAACCACAGTCAGTACCACTTCTACATGTCTGACCTACTAACTACTCCCAGTGTACCAACCACAGTCAGTACCACTTCTACATGTCTAACCTACTAACTACTCCCAGTACACCAACCACAGTCAGTACCACTTCTACATGTCTAACCTACTAACTACTCCCAGTACACCAACCACAGTTGGTACCACTTCTACATGTCTAACCTACTAACTACTCCCAGTACACCAACCACAGTTGGTACCACTTCTACATGTCTAACCTACTAACTACTCCCAGTGTACCAACCACAGTTGGTACCACTTCTACATGTCTAACCTACTAACATCTCCCAGTACACCAACCACAGTTGGTACCACTACTACATGTCTAACCTACTAACTACTCCCAGTACACCAACCACAGTTGGTACCACTACTACATGTCTGACCTACTAACTACTCCCAGTGTACCAACCACAGTTGGTACCACTTCTACATGTCTAACCTACTAACTACTCCCAGTGTACCAACCACAGTTGGTACCACTACTACATGTCTGACCTACTAACTACTCCCAGTGTACCAACCACTTCTATGAGTCTGATTTCCCTCTTCCACTCCTGGTATTTCTCAACTCTCTCCTTTCCTTCTTATTCACCCTGTGGTCCTATGGTGAAGTAATATCTACAATACTTGCCTTGTTATTCTTCTCTCTACGACAACAATGTCAGGCTTTCTAGCCATGATAAAATGGTTGCACTGGAGGGTCATATCCCACATGATCTGATACACCCTTTCCTGTTGAGGTTCATACCATTTCTCACTTCTACTCATGTCACATGACACAGCTTCCAATGAACCTGCTAATGTTGTCGAACCTTCTTTTATACTCTTTCTGGGCAAGCATCTTACATTCACTGAGAATGTGGTTTATTGTTTCACCTTTCTCACTACACAACCTACATAATGGGGCATTCACTGACTTGTCAATATTGAACTTGATATAGTTCATTCTAGGTGCCTGTTCCTGGGCTGTGAAAATAAGGGCCTCGGTTTCAACTTTTAAGTCACTTTTCCGCATCCATTCCCAGTTTCTATCTTTGTCCCAGGCATTTCACATAAGAATTGACCATACATATTTTTTATCTTCCATCCTCTTTTTGCCGATGTTTTTGCAAATATCTTCAAGGAGGACGATGGCAGAGAACTTCCAAATCTAAATCTAAACATGATCGCCCCACCGTCAGACCGGACGAGGTGGAAAAGTTGCTTTTGTCCTTAGATGTGAATAAGGGGCATGGTCCAGACGGTCTACATCCAGCGATTTAGGGTGCAGTTGCACCCAACCTTGCTAAACCTCTAGCCACACTGTTTAACCTATCATTGGCTACCGGAGTTGTTCCTGCCGACTGGACAGAAAATGGTGGGCAATTGGAAATTTTAGTGGATGATATAGGATTTTGAGTATTAAGAAGGTATTTCAACCATATGCTACCCAACAAAAATATTAAAAGGGGATATATGAAGAACCAGTATACAGGATGCTAAATGGGATAACAAACCATTAACACACTTTTATTAAACATTTTTGTATGCTTTTGAATATTTATTATAGATGTGGGCAGTAGAAACATTGGAACCCCTCAGCTACATCTATTCTATATTCTCACATTGTCTTTTTCTTTCTCTATTTCAGAGTGATACACTGAAGTGAGAGCTGTGTACTGTAATACTACTACTGTTGCTGCTGCTGCTGCTGCTACTACTACTACTACTACTACTACTATTACAGTAGTAGTCTACTACTACAACTACTACTACAACTACTACTACTACTACAACTACTACTACAACTACAACTACTACTACTACTACAACAACTACAACTACTACTACTACAACTACTACTACTACAACTACTACTACAACTACTATTGAATGAAGTTCTTCAAAACAACACACCCCCACCAATACCCAGTCCCTTCATTTCCACCTTTTTATTTTGTTTGTTTGTTTTTCTACATCTCAGCCCCCCCCCCCCCCCTCCAGCACCCCCACATACACACACACCCTCCACACATCCTCCCACCTTCCAGTACCCCCACCCCCTCCACACCTCCCACCCTCCACACCCTCCACACCACTTTCACCATGTTTCTTTCAAGTATGTTGTCAGACCAGTTTTAAACAACTGCTGTATTGATTGACCATGACTGATGGTTTGGTTGGTGGCTAGCTATGATGGTGTCTTAGGTGGCCAGGGATCTGGTGGGGGTGGGGAGGTTCCTTGCCTTGCTTCACTTGTCAGTTTTCATCATCAGCTATCACCATGGAAACAAAAACATGAAAACCATTATTTCATTATTTACCTCCTCCTCGATTTTTTTACCAGCTTGAAAAACTCTAGCAAGCAATGTTTTTCTGTTAACAGCAACCTGCAGCTCCCCTCAACCCCACCTGCAGCTCCCCTCAACCCCACCTGCAGCTCCCCTCAACCCCACCTGCAGCTCCCCTCAACCCCACCTGCAGCTCCCCTCAACCCCACCTGCAGCTCCCCTCAACCCCACCTGCAGCTCCCCTCAACCCCACCTGCAGCTCCCCTCAACCCCACCTACTGCTCCCCTCAACCCCACCTGCAGCTCCCCTCAACCCCACCTGCAGCTCCCCTCAACCCCACCTGCAGCTCCCCTAAACCCCACCTGCAGCTCCCCTCAACCCCACCTACTGCTCCCCTCAACCCCACCTACTGCTCCCCTCAACCCCACCTGCAGCTCCCCTCAACCCCACCTACAGCTCCCCTCAACCCCACCTACTGCTCCCCTCAACCCCACCTACAGCTCCCCTCAACCCTACCTACAGCTCCCCTCAACCCCACCTGCAGCTCCCCTCAACCCCACCTACAGCTCCCCTCAACTCCACCTACTGCTCCCCTCAACCCCACCTACTGCTCCCCTCAACCCTACCTACAGCTCCCCTCAACCCCACCTACAGCTCCCCTCAACCCTACCTACAGCTCCCCTCAACCCCACCTGCAGCTCCCCTCAACCCCACCTGCAGCTCCCCTCAACCCCACCTACTGCTCCCCTCAACCCCACCTACTGCTCCCCTCGACCCCACCTACAGCTCCCCTCAACCCCACCTACTGCTCCCCTCAACCCCACCTACTGCTCCCCTCAACCCCACCTGCAGCTCCCCTCAACCCCACCTACTGCTCCCCTCAACCCCACCTGCATCTCCCCTCAACCCCACCTGCAGCTCCCCTCAACCCCACCTGCACATCCCCTCAACCCCACCTGCAGCTCCCCTCAACCCCACCTACTGCTCCCCTCAACCCCACCTGCAGCTCCCCTCAACCCCACTACTGCTCCCCTCAACCCCACCTACAGCTCCCCTCAACCCCACCTGCAGCTCCCCTCAACCCCACCTGCAGCTCCCCTCAACCCCACCTACAGCTCCCCTCAACCCCACCTGCAGCTCCCCTCAACCCCAGCTACTGCTCCCCTCAACCCCACCTACAGCTCCCCTCAACCCCACCTGCAGCTCCCCTCAACCCCACCTGCAGCTCCCCTCAACCCCACCTACAGCTCCCCGCAACCCCACCTACTCCTCCCCTCAACCCCACCTGCAGCTCCCCTCAACCCCACCTACAGCTCCCCTCAACCCCACCTGCACATCCCCTCAACCCCACCTGCAGCTCCCCTCAACCCCACCTGCAGCTCCCCTCAACCCCACCTGCAGCTCCCCTCAACCCCACCTACAGCTCCCCTCAACCCCACCTGCAGCTCCCCTCAACCCCACCTACTGCTCCCCTCAACCCCACCTGCAGCTCCCCTCAACCCCACCTACAGCTCCCCTCAACCCCACCTACTGCTCCCCTCAACCCCACTTGCAGCTCCCCTCAACCCCACCTACTGCTCCCCTCAACCCCACCTGCACATCCCCTCAACCCCACCTGCAGCTCCCCTCAACCCCACCTACAGCTCCCCTCAACCCCACCTGCACATCCCCTCAACCCCACCTGCAGCTCCCCTCAACCCCACCTGCAGCTCCCCTCAACCCCACCTACAGCTCCCCTCAACCCCACCTGCAGCTCCCCTCAACCCCACCTACTGCTCCCCTCAACTCCACCTGCAGCTCCCCTCAACCCCACCTACAGCTCCCCTCAACCCCACCTACTGCTCCCCTCAACCCCACCTACTGCTCCCCTCAACCCCACCTACAGCTCCCCTCAACCCCACCTACTGCTCCCCTCAACTCCACCTGCAGCTCCCCTCAACCCCACCTACTGCTCCCCTCAACCCCACCTACTGCTCCCCTCAACTCCACCTACAGCTCCTCTCAACCCCACCTACTGCTCCCCTCAACTCCACCTACAGCTCCCCTCAACCCCACCTACTGCTCCCCTCAACCCCACCTGCAGCTCCCCTCAACCCCACCTACTGCTCCCCTCAACTCCACCTGCAGCTCCCCTCAACCCCACCTACTGCTCCCCTCAACCCCACCTGCAGCTCCCCTCGACCCCACCTGCAGCTCCCCTCAACCCCACCTACAGCTCCCCTCAACCCCACCTGCAGCTCCCCTCAACCCCACCTGCAGCTCCCCTCAACCCCACCTGCAGCTCCCCTCAACCCCACCTGCACATCCCCTCAACCCCACCTACTGCTCCCCTCAACCCCACCTACAGCTCCCCTCAACTCCACCTACTGCTCCCCTCAACCCCACCTACAGCTCCCCTCAACCTCACCTACTGCTCCCCTCAACCCCACCTACTGCTCCCCTCAACCCCACCTACTGCTCCCCTCAACCCCACCTACAGCTCCCCTCAACCTCACCTACTGCTCCCCTCAACCCCACCTACTGCTCCCCTCAACCTCACCTACTGCTCCCCTCAACCCCACCTACTGCTCCCCTCAACCCCACCTACTGCTCCCCTCAACCCCACCTACTGCTCCCCTCAACCCCACCTACAGCTCCCCTCAACCCCACCTACAGCTCCCCTCAACCCCACCTACAGCTCCCCTCAACCCCACCTACTGCTCCCCTCAACCCCACCTACAGCTCCCCTCAACCCCACCTGCAGCTCCCCTCAACTCCACCTACTGCTCCCCTCAACCCCACCTACAGCTCCCCTCAACCCCACCTACTGCTCCCCTCAACCCCACCTACAGCTCCCCTCAACCCCACCTACTGCTCCCCTCAACCCCACCTACAGCTCCCCTCAACCCCACCTGCACATCCCCTCAACCCCACCTGCAGCTCCCCTCAACCCCACCTACTGCTCCCCTCAACTCCACCTACAGCTCCCCTCAACCCCACCTACTGCTCCCCTCAACCCCACCTACAGCTCCCCTCAACCCCACCTGCAGCTCCCCTCGACCCCACCTGCAGCTCCCCTCAACCCCACCTACTGCTCCCCTCAACTCCACCTACAGCTCCCCTCAACCCCACCTACTGCTCCCCTCAACCCCACCTGCAGCTCCCCTCGACCCCACCTGCAGCTCCCCTCGACCCCACCTGCAGCTCCCCTCAACCCCACCTACAGCTCCCCTCAACCCCACCTGCACATCCCCTCAACCCCACCTACAGCTCCCCTCAACCTCACCTACTGCTCCCCTCAACCCCACCTACTGCTCCCCTCAACCCCACCTACAGCTCCCCTCAACCCCACCTACTGCTCCCCTCAACCCCACCTACAGCTCCCCTCAACCCCACCTACTGCTCCCCTCAACCCCACCTGCAGCTCCCCTCAACCCCACCTACAGCTCCCCTCAACCTCACCTACAGCTCCCCTCAACCCCACCTACTGCTCCCCTCAACCCCACCTGCAGCTCCCCTCAACCCCACCTACAGCTCCCCTCAACCTCACCTACAGCTCCCCTCAACCCCACCTACTGCTCCCCTCAACCCCACCTACAGCTCCCCTCAACCCCACCTACTGCTCCCCTCAACCCCACCTACAGCTCCCCTCAACCCCACCTACTGCTCCCCTCAACCCCACCTACTGCTCCCCTCAACCCCACCTGCACATCCCCTCAACCCCACCTACAGCTCCCCTCAACCTCACCTACTGCTCCCCTCAACCCCACCTACTGCTCCCCTCAACCCCACCTGCAGCTCCCCTCAACCCCACCTACTGCTCCCCTCAACCCCACCTACTGCTCCCCTCAACCCCACCTACAGCTCCCCTCAACCCCACCTGCAGCTCCCCTCAACCCCACCTGCAGCTCCCCTCAACTCCACCTACTGCTCCCCTCAACCCCACCTACAGCTCCCCTCAACCCCACCTACTGCTCCCCTCAACCCCACCTGCAGCTCCCCTCAACCCCACCTACTGCTCCCCTCAACCCCACCTACAGCTCCCCTCAACCCCACCTGCAGCTCCCCTCAACCCCACCTGCAGCTCCCCTCAACTCCACCTACTGCTCCCCTCAACCCCACCTGCAGCTCCCCTCAACCCCACCTACTGCTCCCCTCAACCCCACCTACTGCTCCCCTCAACCCCACCTGCAGCTCCCCTCAACCCCACCTACTGCTCCCCTCAACCCCACCTACTGCTCCCCTCAACCCCACCTGCACATCCCCTCAACCCCACCTGCAGCTCCCCTCAACCCCACCTACTGCTCCCCTCAACCCCACCTGAACATCCCCTCAACCCCACCTACAGCTCCCCTCAACTCCACCTACTGCTCCCCTCAACCCCACCTACAGCTCCCCTCAACCCCACCTACAGCTCCCCTCAACCCCACCTGAACATCCCCTCAACCCCACCTGCAGCTCCCCTCAACCCCACCTACTGCTCCCCTCAACCCCACCTGAACATCCCCTCAACCCCACCTACAGCTCCCCTCAACCCCACCTACAGCTCCCCTCAACCCCACCTGAACATCCCCTCAACCCCACCTGCAGCTCCCCTCAACCCCACCTACTGCTCCCCTCAACCCCACCTGCAGCTCCCCTCAACCCCACCTGCAGCTCCCCTCAACTCCACCTACTGCTCCCCTCAACCCCACCTACTGCTCCCCTCAACCCCACCTACTGCTCCCCTCAACCCCACCTGCAGCTCCCCTCAACTCCACCTACAGCTCCCCTCAACCCCACCTGCAGCTCCCCTCAACTCCACCTACAGCTCCCCTCAACCCCACCTGCAGCTCCCCTCAACTCCACCTACTGCTCCCCTCAACTCCACCTACTGCTCCCCTCAACCCCACCTGCAGCTCCCCTCAACCCCACCTACTGCTCCCCTCAACCTCACCTACTGCTCCCCTCAACTCCACCTACAGCTCCCCTCAACTCCACCTACTGCTCCCCTCAACCCCACCTACAGCTCCCCTCAACTCCACCTACTGCTCCCCTCAACCCCACCTGCAGCTCCCCTCAACCCCACCTACAGCTCCCCTCAACTCCACCTACTGCTCCCCTCAACCCCACCTACAGCTCCCCTCAACTCCACCTACTGCTCCCCTCAACCTCACCTACTGCTCCCCTCAACTCCACCTACTGCTCCCCTCAACCCCACCTACTGCTCCCCTCAACCCCACCTACAGCTCCCCTCAACCCCACCTACTGCTCCCCTCAACCTCACCTACTGCTCCCCTCAACCCCACCTACAGCTCCCCTCAACTCCACCTACTGCTCCCCTCAACCCCACCTGCAGCTCCCCTCAACCCCACCTACTGCTCCCCTCAACCTCACCTACTGCTCCCCTCAACCCCACCTACAGCTCCCCTCAACTCCACCTACTGCTCCCCTCAACCCCACCTACAGCTCCCCTCAACTCCACCTACTGCTCCCCTCAACCCCACCTACAGCTCCCCTCAACTCCACCTACTGCTCCCCTCAACCCCACCTACAGCTCCCCTCAACTCCACCTACTGCTCCCCTCAACCCCACCTACAGCTCCCCTCAACTCCACCTACTGCTCCCCTCAACCCCACCTACAGCTCCCCTCAACTCCACCTACAGCTCCCCTCAACTCCACCTACTGCTCCCCTCAACCCCACCTACAGCTCCCCTCAACTCCACCTACTGCTCCCCTCAACCCCACCTACAGCTCCCCTCAACTCCACCTACTGCTCCCCTCAACCCCACCTACAGCTCCCCTCAACTCCACCTACAGCTCCCCTCAACTCCACCTACTGCTCCCCTCAACTCCACCTACTGCTCCCCTCAACCCCACCTACTGCTCCCCTCAACCCCACCTGCACATCCCCTCAACCCCACCTGCAGCTCCCCTCAACCCCACCTACTGCTCCCCTCAACCCCACCTACTGCTCCCCTCAACCCCACCTACAGCTCCCCTCAACTCCACCTACTGCTCCCCTCAACCCCACCTACAGCTCCCCTCAACTCCACCTACTGCTCCCCTCAACCCCACCTACAGCTCCCCTCAACCCCACCTACTGCTCCCCTCAACCCCACCTACTGCTCCCCTCAACCCCACCTGAACATCCCCTCAACCCCACCTACAGCTCCCCTCAACTCCACCTACTGCTCTCCTCAACCCCACCTACTGCTTCCCTCAACCCCACCTACAGCTCCCCTCAACCCCACCTACAGCTCCCCTCAACCCCACCTACAGCTCCCCTCAACCCCACCTACTGCTCCCCTCAACCCCACCTGAACATCCCCTCAACCCCACCTACAGCTCCCCTCAACCCCACCTACTGCTCCCCTCAACTCCACCTGCAGCTCTCCTCAACCCCACCTACTGCTCCCCTCAACCCCACCTGCACATCCCCTCAACCCCACCTGCAGCTCCCCTCAACCCCACCTACTGCTCCCCTCAACTCCACCTGCAGCTCCCCTCAACCCCACCTACTGCTCCCCTCAACTCCACCTGCAGCTCTCCTCAACCCCACCTACTGCTCCCCTCAACCCCACCTGAACATCCCCTCAACCCCACCTGCAGCTCTCCTCAACCCCACCTACTGCTCCCCTCAACCCCACCTGAACATCCCCTCAACCCCACCTACTGCTCCCCTCAACCCCACCTACAGCTCCCCTCAACCCCACCTACTGCTCCCCTCAACCCCACCTACAGCTCCCCTCAACCCCACCTACTGCTCCCCTCAACCCCACCTACAGCTCCCCTCAACCCCACCTACAGCTCCCCTCAACCCCACCTACTGCTCCCCTCAACCCCACCTACAGCTCCCCTCAACCCCACCTGCACATCCCCTCAACCCCACCTACAGCTCCCCTCAACCCCACCTACAGCTCCCCTCAACCCCACCTACAGCTCCCCTCAACCCCACCTACTGCTCCCCTCAACCCCACCTGCAGCTCCCCTCAACCCCACCTGCACATCCCCTCAACCCCACCTACAGCTCCCCTCAACCCCACCTGCACATCCCCTCAACCCCACCTACAGCTCCCCTCAACCCCACCTACAGCTCCCCTCAACCCCACCTACAGCTCCCCTCAACCCCACCTACTGCTCCCCTCAACCCCACCTGCAGCTCCCCTCAACCCCACCTGCACATCCCCTCAACCCCACCTACAGCTCCCCTCAACCCCACCTGCACATCCCCTCAACCCCACCTGCAGCTCCCCTCAACCCCACCTACTGCTCCCCTCAACCCCACCTACTGCTCCCCTCAACTCCACCTACTGCTCCCCTCAACCCCACCTACTGCTCCCCTCAACCCCACCTACAGCTCCCCTCAACCCCACCTGCACATCCCCTCAACCCCACCTGCAGCTCCCCTCAACCCCACCTACTGCTCCCCTCAACCCCACCTACTGCTCCCCTCAACCCCACCTACTGCTCCCCTCAACCCCACCTGCAGCTCCCCTCAACCCCACCTACTGCTCCCCTCAACCCCACCTACTGCTCCCCTCAACCCCTCCTCCCTACAATAATTACTACAAATAATGGACTTTTCATCACCATAATCTTCATTTAGTTTTTATCCCTATTTTTGGCTTTTTTTGTTGTTTTTTACACATCCACACATACATATATATATGCATACATATATATATATGTATGTGTCTATGTATGTATATATATATCTCTCTATATATATATAGAGAGAGAAAGAGATACACACGCATACATATATGTGTATGTATCTATATATATATATATGTGTGTGTGTGTGTGTATATATGTATATATACATACATATATCTTATTGCTGTAATCTTATATCAATGACTCAGGAGTTTTATGCTTGAGTGCACTTCTCAAACTGAACCTGTTTGCACACCCAAATCTACAAAACACACAGTGTAGGTGTGTGTTATATATATAACACACACCTACACTGTGTGTTTTGTAGATTTGGGTGTGTATATATACATACACACACACACACACACACATATATATATATATATATGAAACACACAGTGTAGGTGTGTGTTTTATATATATATATATATAGATAGATAGATATAGATATATAGATATATATATAAACATAGTTATATGATAGTTTTGTGAACTTAAGCAGAGGGAGTACAGGTATAGCTACATACACGTATGTAGATATATGTGCATTATATATAAACTGGCACTCTGTTGGTTATGGGGTATTCCTGTTGACCAACAGAACAGCATGCTCTGTGTGTGTAAAATACATGTTCTGTTTAGTTTGCAGTTACTGTCTAAATATATAAAACATCAAATATTTACCTCAATATAAAATAAATAAAATCCATTTAGAAATGAAAAAAACCCCACTGCAAATCATTTATTTAATTATTATTTTTTACATTTTTTTTGCAGTGAGTATCTATGGGTGTTGACTGATTCTGTGGTTATGTAACGAATGTCGGCTTAGTCTGGGGGTTATTTTCAAAGGATTTACCTTACCTTGGGGCTGTTCCTATGAGTATGAACTTCCCTGGGGGTTATTTCTATAATTGTTAGCCTTCCTGGAGCCTGGAATTATTTGTATATGTGTGAACTGTCCTAAAGTTATTCCTGTGGGTGTTGGCTATTCTTGCAGTTTATTTTAAATTATCAGAGTTTTAATTGTTACTTTATTATAATCAAATATTTAACTTTTCTTTTCCATTTACACTCTTGTCATGCCATATGTACACACATTTCACACCCACACTTCACATACACACCACACACACACTTCACATACACACTTCACACACATGCCACACATACCTACAGACACTTCACATACCCACTACACACACCCATCTAGACAAACAAACACTTCATTCTGCCTCACATAACACACTTCATATACACACACACACACTTCACACATACACACACACTTCACACACACACACACACACATACACACACACTTCACACACACACACACACACTCTCTTCACACACACACACACAAACTTCACACACACACATATACACACTTCACACACTTCACACATACTCACACACTTCACATACACACACACTTCACACATACACACACAGTAGCAATAGGTGAACAAGAATAACATGATTATTTTGTTCAGACATTTAAGCTTATTTTTAGAAATCAATCACTGTTCTATATTTTCAGTAGTTTGATCTTCTTATTCCTAGATGTGTACATAGTCCCTGTCCCTATCCATGGAGCCATAAGCCCGGAGTTATTATTATCTTGGGCTTCATTAGATCAGATCTGGAGGAGCCCAACTCTTTCCAGGTCTGAACCAATTTCTTCCAGACAGAGAGGAAGCAATAAAGAGATAGAAGGAGTAAATTGACCCCAGTACCTGACTGGTACTTTTTTTTATTGACCTTGAAAGGATGAAAGGCAAAGTTGACCTCAGTAGAATTTGAACTGAGAGAGCAGAGAGCTGGGATAAATACTGCAAGGTATTCTGATCTTCTAACAACTGTCGACCACCTACACAGATAATAGCCAATTTGAACTCTCAACATTCATTTTTAAATTAGTTCAAGTCTAGTCAGGTACTATTTACAGACGAACAAGATATCCAAACAAACTGGTTGAAACGCTGTTGGATTGTGCATTGGTTCCAATGAATAATGCTCCAATTGTATAACTTATGGAATAACCAGCTTGTCAAATCAACATGAAAGCAGTTGAGCATTCCACAGATGCGTGTAACCTCAATGTAGTTCTCAGGCAGATTCAGTGTGACACAGTGTGTGACAAAGCTGGCCTATTGAAATGTAGTTAAAATCCATGTTGTAGTGTAAGTAGCTGAGCATTCAACCAAAACATAATTTTCTGAGATTCAATGGAACACAGTGTATATTAAACACAGTGTATGATTGAACTGGAGCAATGCTAAATCAAGTCTTGCTGACACAGTATGCCAGCAGGAATCAAGCTAGTGACCTTATAATTGTAAACCAAACTCCCTAACAATTATGGCATGCATTTAGAGGAACAAGGCGTCCAATGATGATCAAAGATCAAACTGATTGGAATATAGTGTAGATGTAAATATTCTAAAATATTTACACACACAAAAATTAATTTAATTATTTTGAAAAATTTAAATCTTATTAACAATAAACCATCTTGCACATTTAGCTTTTGTTACAATATTTCTAATGAAAGATACTGTATTTGTTTTTCAAATATTTTTGAAAATAATCAAGGACTTGAAAGGATTTAATAATATAACTTCATTATTTATCTGGTATTTGGAACATAACATAAGTTCTTATATAAAATTACGATGGAAGGTTTTTTGAAATAAACAGTTTAGTATTGTAGAACCTGGGGTTTGTTTCTGGCAGTTTTGTATTAAAACAGTTAAGTGAAAAATCAAATATGAGATTGAACTATTCAGAGTGGTGAAGTTTACAATGCATAGAAGCAGGAGCAGTGGCATGTGAAAGTTTTGTATACAGTGAAGAACAACGCAGTCTTCAGCATGGGTTAACTATTAAGAATTGTAAAACTGAAGAAACTGTTTAGTAAACTGATTGTGACATCTCAGGAATCAAACAATTCTATGCTATAGGTTAACCACTGAAAATAGGAGAGTTTACTGTGTATATAACAAACCATATATAGTACATAGCCAACCAGTAAATTCTTGGATTAATCATTTACAATGGTCCAGTAGTATTTTGTGGGTTAATAATACATCATCATTATTTAACACAGGCGGTGGATTGGCAGTATCGGTAGAGGGTCGGATGCCATGCTTTGACGTATAGAGTTACGGCCCTTGCCATTCTGAGTTCAAATCCCGCCGAGGTTAACTTTGCCTTTCATCCTTACGGGGTCGATAAAATAAAGTATCAGTAATGCTCTGGGTAATTGCTGGCCTTGTGCCAAAAGTAGAAACAATTATTTAACACAGGCGGTGAATTGGCAGTATCGGTAGAGGGTCGGACGCCATGCTTTCCAGCATAGTTACGTCCCTTTACGGTCTGAGTTCAAATCCCGCCGAGGTTGACTTTGCCTTTCATCCTTACGGTGTCGATAAAATAAAGTACCAGTAATGCACTGGGTAATTGCTGGCCTCATGCCAAAAGTAGAAACAATTATTTAACACTCATTTTTCCATGCTGGCATGAATTATACAGGTGATCACAGACAAATCCAGTACTTAATTGGAGGTACTGTCCTCCCAGGCAATGGGGAAACATCTCACTTACATACGTTCTGGTTTTGGCCTGATTTATATCACCAACCACTTTACAGAGTGTCCTGGATGCATTTTATCATGGCACCAACACTAAAGAGGTTGTCATGTCCTTAATACAACTAACAGTTCTCTTGGTCCTTTGTTTGGTATTGTTTCCATGACTCGATGCTGTTCCAATCACCAGCAACTTTACAACATTTTTAATTCCATCCTATGCTGTAGTGTGCATCAGACTGTCATTAGATGGAGTCCCACTACCATATGTGACGTCTCATCCTTTCCCCATATTGAGAGAAAGGGATGCTGGCATGTGACTGATTGATAGAAGGAAAGAGAGAAATAGACCCCAATGTTTGAGTACTACTATATTTATCAACCCCTGAAGGATAAAAGACTAATTAAACTTTGGTGGGATTTGAACTCAGACCACAGAGAGCCAGTACAAATACCTACATTCTATCAATAACACAGCACTCCAACTGCTGCCTTAATGTGTGTGTATATATATATAAGCATAGAGTATAAAAAATCTTTTCCACATTTCGACTTGACTTTTTGAATTTTTGGTTAAGCAACCTTTGTTTTGATGATGTGTAACTTTAAACATCCTTTACCAAGACATTCTTGTTAAGTACAAAACAGCATTGTGACTGCATCACATTAAAAATTGATGTCTTTAAATGCTGCAAAGCTTCACAGCCATCTCTCCTCCAGTAAAGACACAATAAACATTTGAATTCTGTGATAGCAGAGTCTTAAGACATTCCAGAGGGTTCTATCAGAAGCAACTGTCTCCAACTGATCTAGCCAGATCCCCAAGCATGGTTGTTATCTAACTATCCTTTGAATTAACAAACCCATTTTTAGATATTTTCTATTAAATCATTTCAGGATGTTAAGAGTTAATATTCACCCTTAACCCATTGAGCTTTCTCAATTGCTCTTCTGTGTTCTCCAATAAATCCAAGACATTCATCCTCACCATTTAACATTTATTTTCCATTCTTGTATCGGTTGGGGCTAGATGGATTGTGATGTAACTAAGTCTAGGCAGATTGGGTGACACTATCCTGCTTGTAAACACCATTTTTAGCTTGGTTTCTATGGCTAGCTGCCCTCCCTAATGCCTAATAAATTAATATTCACCCTCCTCACACCTCTTCCTATTTACTTAGTAGTCCCTGGAAGGGAGAATATCTCCCCAACTGATTCTTTATGATGTTTTTCCTATATTTATATTTGTTTCCTTCCTCAGCAAACCAGTTTCTTTTTTTCACTGCATTCGTCTGATTCTGTTTATTTCAACCAAAAAGGGTTTTTTTTTTCATTATTTTTAGCATTTAGGAAGGAAGGGCTGTGCTTATGACATTTTTCAGGGTCTATGAGATTTGTGGGAGGGAGGAGACCTGGCCCACCCAAATGCTTGCAAAAAAGTGGACTCTGTTAAAGGGAGTCAAGGACCAAGTGGTGGTGCTAAACCAGGTAACGGGGTAAGTCCCACCCACCCATCTACCCATACTCCTTTACTCTAAGACAACCCTTTTTTTTTCTTTTTTTTCAAAGGTTATGGTGATTGACCCTACAAAAATATGAAAAGACCCCAAATACTATTCAATTTTTTAATAAAACAACAAAACTATGCATTCAGTAGTGTATTTATTGAATATTCATGACCTGTTGTGACCTTCAACCTTTCACAACTCCATAAACACTGACCTTCACTTACAACCCTCCAAAATATGACCATCAAACCTTTCACAATTTCATTAACAGTGACTTTTACTTAACGACCTCTAAAATCTGACCTTCAACAGATGACATTTCATGACCCTTCACAAATTTATAAACAGCAACCTTCAGTAGGCAACCTTTTCACTACTCTTTAAATAATGACCTTGAACAGATGACCTTTCCTCATCATTTATTACTCTCTAGCCAGTGACCTTCAACAGACAGCCTTCCGCTAGTCTCTAAACCAAAGACCCCTCACAATTCATAAACGGACCTTCACAATCTTGACAACTCAATTCGTTACTCTCTAATCTCAGCTACTCCATTATAAAATTTTGAAAGTGTTATCCCACCACACACACACACCACTACAATATTACCATTTAATAAATTAATTATTCAAAGATTTAATGTGTCAAAATGTTAAACGGTGTCAAACTTGCCCAGTGACAATAAAAAAAATAGCTAAAATTTTTTAAAAAAATTAATTAAAAATATTAATAAAATAAAATGACAAAAAAAAAAAACAACAACCTACTAATTATGTTTCTGCTAAACTTCTTCTCAGAGTCTGTTGTTATACACTGGAACTAATGAGATTATCATACAGGTGTGTGTGTATATCATGGTACACCATCCAAATATTTTGTAACCATGAAGATGCCATACTTGTACACTTAACAAAGCAGTTACAATTTGTCCTTAATAATATTATATATATATATATATATATATATATATATATATATATATATATATATATATATACTTAAAACTTTACAAACCATGCAAACCGTTTCTAACAAATATTTTTTCTCTTTGGTTTTCTGCGCAGTGTGATTCCATTTGTGCACAATGTGGTGCTTCACGTTCCAGGAAACATCGGTGATGAGCCCTTTTCTTCCTGCCCTGCCCTGGCCGCCAGCTGGATCTCTAGCCGCCTCCCTTTCCTTCTCCTTCAATAAAAGCTACTTGACCTCTCCTTAAAAAAAAAATATGTGGTCTTTATTGGCAGAGTTGTTAAGAATGTTGAACTAAATGCTTTTCAAAGTTTGTTCCCGCTCTGTGTGTTATCAGTTGAAATCCTGGCCACAATCTTGGTATTTTAGCCGCTACCACCTCTCATCACACCCCACTGCCATCCTCAGGTAACATCCTACTCTTGTCATCCTCTAATGTGTCAATGGCAAGTTTACATGGCTGTCACGACCATATATGGGAATTTGGGACGGCTCTAGAATTTTCTAGAATAGTGCCAAACTTGGTCCAAACATTTAGAATCAGAATCTCTCTATTTTCACCACCTGCTGTCTATCTCTCCCCGCTCTCTCCCTCTTATCACTCCCCAATCCTATCTTTTTCTTCAATTGCCTTTCTGTGTATGTCAATATATTTGTATATGCATGTGTATGTGAAGGCATATAGCCTATTTATTAGTGTATTGATCTGATGATCATAATGTCAAGTAAAGCACTTCGTTTCACATTGCTTTAGTTCACTGAAGATGAGTACCAGCAATAGTTGAAGTTACCTTTGTGATGAACCATCCAGGATGGAATCTTGTACTCTCAGTTGCTTAGCACTACATGAAACCAGGATAAATTCTGGCCTGATGAGCCTCTTGTCTTAAGAAAGACTAACTAATGCATGTATGTATATAAATGTGTGTTGTGTGTGAGGGTGTGCGTGCTTTAGAATTTCTTAACTCTTTTGCTACCATATTTCTAACGAAAGACACTGCCTACGACTTTAAAATTATTTTGAAAATAATCAAGAATTTGGAGGTATTTAGTAATATAAATTTCTCATTATTAATCTGGTGTTTAGAGCTTAATTTACCATAAAATTATGATGGAAGGTTTTTAGATAAATAGAACACTTTAAAATAAACATTTGTATTGTAGAGCCAGGAGTGGTTTCAGTTTCCTATCAAAAACGGTTCATTTTTGTTTAGTTTTTTTTTTTTTTAGTAAACAAAATATTTATGAAAATTTTCTATGATTTTTCTGATATTCAAGACATATCATTTTAGATTGTCTTGATCCTTTTATCAATCTATTTATCTACCTGTATATATTTACCTACCTGTTAATTTCTTCACCTTTATAGTTCCCTATCTGTTTATCTGCCTCTTTACTCTAGCATTTATCTAGCAACATATTAATGTATAATCATAGCCATCTATTCATCTACAGGGTTGCACATTGGCAGTCATCAGAGCCTTCAACTAAATGCTTTATAGCATTTCTTCCAGATCTCTGCACTCTCAGTTCAAACCCCACCAAAGTCAACTTTGCCTTTCATCCTTTTAAGCTCAATAAATAAAATACCAACTCAGGGCAAAGGGCAGGCAGCATTTAATATGATGCTTTGCCATATCTTGTGTCTGGCTCTGTGTGTGTTCTGAGTTCAAATCCCATCTCTTGGTCACCAGAAAAATGATGACATGATAGAGCTGAGGGGCCCATAACATTGAAACACTCCCAAAAAAACCTCTTAAGAGATACAATTATCAAAACCCAGCTAAACCTATGCAGATGTGAGTCATAAAAACAACCATTTATCTACCAACCCACGTAACTAATCTTTCTCTCTCTGTTAATATATGTATCTTTCTATTTATATACCTATTCACTTGTCTATCTACCTCTCTATCCTACATATGGTATCTATCCAGCCATCTACCTACCTTCCAACGTATCTATTTATCTGTCTATGGTGAAGGGCCTTCACCTAATAGTTAGGATGTCGGGCTCACAACCATAAGGTTATGAGTTTGATTCCCCAACTGGATGACTTTTCATGGTAGAACATGAGAAACCTACATAAGTGTGAGCTATAAATTTCAATTTTAGTTTTTCATTTTCACATGTCTGTCAATGTACCCATCTATTTATCTAGTCTGCAATTTCTGTGAAACCAATCCTATCTCCTGCCCATATATTTACCTCAGTCCCTCTCCTCTCCTCCACTCTCCACCTATTTCACATTTGGTACATACTCAGAACCATGGAACATTTCTTGAGATGCAGTTATTCTTCTTATTATTTTTTCGTCTTATATACATACATATATGCATACATACACATATACATATATGAATGTATATACATATATACATATTCATATATATATGTGCATATATAGGTATATGCATACATATTCATTTATATATATATATAATATATACACACATATGTATACATGTGTATATATGTGTGTGTGTGTGTGTGTGTGTATATATAAAAAAAATATATATATATACGTATGTATATATATATATATATACACACACACACACACACACATGAAAGAACCCAATTCTTGCTGATCCAATGCATGTGTGGAAGCAAGTCAAGAACTTTGGTCTAACCGGCTGGTTAACAACAGTATCTGGGCTAAAAACATTATACATTGAAATAAATGGTGTTAACTTGTTGTTCATAGACACATGGCTTGCGTTCACCGCCGTTCACCATGAAAGAATTTTTTTCTAATTATCTGTTTGTTTGTTTGTTTGTTTGTTTGTTTGTTTTTCTGTAGTTAAAAAAAAAAATTAAATGACTGGCAATAAACAATACAGTTGTCTTTTAGTGTATCACATCTTTCCATTTACTCTCTCTATATCTATCTCTATCTCTATATTCTTTTATATTCTCTGGATTGAGAGATCACAGCTCGGATATTATGGACATATTTAGAATCTCGCAGAAGAGAATTGCTGCACAGATTTTATGGGCAAAACCAACCAGCAGGAGACCCAGGAGTAGACTCCGGGGAAGACGGTCGGATAACATCCATGAGCTCAGCTAATATCATTTTGGGATCCAGCCAGATCAATTGGAGACAGTTGCTTCTGGCAGGACCCACAGGAAGGAGTTTTTGAAGATTCTTCTTCCATGACCCTCTCAGGAATTTAGGAGGGTGAAGAATACCAATATGAATGGTTGTAGTATTATTACTACTGTTAGGGTTGGCAGAATCAGTAGAGCATTGGACTAAATATTTTGCAGTATTTAGTTATGGCTTTCTACATTCTGAGTTTAAATCCTGCTGAGGTTGACTTTGTTTTCATCCTTACGGAGTTGATAAAATAAAGTACCAGTGATGTATTAGGGTCAATATTATCAACTATCCCTTCCCCCAAAATTACTGACTTTGTGCATAATTTAGAAATCCTTAGTGTATTTGTTTCGCTGTATTTTGGTTGAAACAAACAGAAGTAAATGCAGCAAAACAAGCAAACATAAATTAGAAAGTATTATTAACACTGATTACTGTGGATTGGCAGTATCGGTAGAGGGTCGGACGCCATGCTTTCCAGCATAGTTACGTCCCTTTACGATCTGAGTTCAAATCCCGCCGAGGTTGACTTTGCCTTTCATCCTTACGGGGTCGATAAAATAAAGTACCAGTAATGCACTGGGTAATTGCTGGCCTAACGTAGAAATAATTATTAACACTGATTACTGGTGATTGTGGCTTGTGATTATATTTCATGTTGTTCCAGTCTGGCTGGTAGCCCTGCTTCACTACTGCCAACTATTGTTAGCAGTGATACTGCACATCACGATGATGATTCAAAGGGTCAGCTTTGCCACAGACAGTATTATACTGATTCTCCATGAGAATTCATTAAGGATCCACGTATCTGTGAAATGCTCAGCTGTTTTCATCAGGAACCTTGCATATTATTTATGGAAGCAAAAAATAGAAAATTAGAAAATATATTTGGTGTCCCTTACATATTGTGAACTGACGCCTGATTACAGTTGACCCCTGACTACCTAGTCGTCCTGTTAGTCTGACCCCTGACTACAGTCGACCCCTTAGTGTGACCCCTGACTACAGTCGACTCCTTAGTCTGACCCCTGACTACAGTCGACCCCTGCCACGACTGTTTGGTCCCTGACTACCTAGTCGACTCCTTAGTCTGACCCCTGACTACAGCGACCCCTGACTACAGTCGACCCCTGCCACCACTGTTTGACCCGAGTACAGTCGACCCCTGACTACAGCGCCCCCTGTCATCACTGTCTGCTGTCATTATAGATTGGCCGTATCAATAGAGCATCAAATAAATTACATTCTGAGTTTGAATTGAGGTTAGCTTTGCCTTTCATCCTTATGGAGTCAATAAAATAAAGTACCAGTAATGCACTGGGGTCAATTTAATCGACTCTCCTCTCTCCCAAAGTTGTCTTGTGTCTAAATCAGAAACCATTATTATTACTGCTGCTGTTGTTATTGTTATTGCTTCTATTACGAATGCAGCATGGCTGAATGGTTAAGAATTTTACTTGACATTCATTAGGTCCTGGGTTTGGCCCCATTGTCTGACATCTTGGTCAAGTGTCATTAACCATACCTTGGGTCAACCCATGCTTTATCAGTGACTTTGGATGGACTGTACCTGTAATTGACAGAGTGAGCTCTGTCACACACTGTGTCATGCTGAATCTCCCTGAGAATTACTGGTATTTGTGGAATTGTCAGCCACTGACATGTTAATTTCACGAGCAGGCCATTCAGTTGTTTGAAAAATTAAAACAGTTTTTGTCAAAAACCACAGAAGTCCAACAGATCATGTTTGGGGTTTTTAGCTCTAGGTTAAGGAAACCTATGGATGGCTGTGTTTATCAATACTGTTTCTTGTTGTTTGCTTGTTTTTTTCTTTCCAGAGATGTCAAGAAAGTTGACAGATGGAACTCATGAAAGTCTGTTGTAAGTTCAAGTGAAAAGAGTTGACAATGGTGATGAAGCAGTTGAGCTGTTAAAAGGATGAAAAAGGTGGTACCAATACAATCAAGATCTTCAACTGCCAAACTGCCATATAATTAAGCTCTCTTATTTCCTTACACTAAGCTTACCACAAAACTAAATAGAATCCAAGAACACAACCGGAGACATAAACTTCTAGACTGTGATTACGCTGTCCTCAATGACTTCTTCTTTACTCCAACTGCTTAGATAATGGAATAGTAGGCCCCAATTACTGTGAAAGCTGCCTATATAGCCCTCATAGTCAACAGTTTTAAACTGAGATACAATCAACATCTGACTTGTTTTGTAAATCGGTGTGAAGGAAAGCAACGATAATATCCAGCTATATATGACAATTCAAAGAAACAAACAGAATTATGACCTGTAATAGAGGTGCTCAAAGAGGGCTGGGCCATATATGAGAAATAACAAGTCATGCGACTTATGTGCAGAAGAGGCCCTGCAGATTCTCCTTACAAAAGCACTATTCCTAAATAAATAAAAATAGAGGTGACAGCATATGGACACATGGTTTATAAAACATACTATAAACCAATATTGGACTCCAATGAATAGAGCCACACAGCAATGACTATGGTTGGCTGCAACCCGGCACTAAGAAACTCTGCCTCTGACATATTTAGGATCCAACCCTGATGGCCAAAATGCAACACACAACCACCATCTAGCTCTATGGAGTGACTCTAGCCAAATCTAAAACTTCAGAAGATTGCAACTAAGTAGTAGTACTCTTGATTTGCAACTTGACTCTCTATTTGCTATTAAATGATAGACTCCTAACCACACACACTTATAACTTCTCTATCCATCCTGTAAGGATATTTTTATCTTGTCCTTATAACACACATTACTCTTAACCCGAGACAATTTCTACTAAATTACTGATCAGGGTCTCATCTTTAACTATAACCACTATCAGCATGAATCTTTTTATAAAATCCATCAAATTTTAAATAATTCTTATTTATTTAAATATATCTAAGGTATAGTTAAGATAAACCATCATACCAAAAATGGGTCGAAGGGACAAGAGCCTAACAACCTCTCTAGTGTTGAGTGGACTGTTGAGGTGTGTCAAATATAGAGTGTACATCTTGCTGGTGCCAAGCAAGATGTACACTCCAACCCATCTGAAAGGTGGCTCTGACTAACTACTGAATTGATCTGTGATGACATATCCACCCCTTATTGGAGAGGATTTTTTGAGGCAGTATTTTATGGCTGGATTTCTTCCTTACAGTAACCTTTTTAGTTGCTTTGTACAGTGTCTAAGAATATTGTGTACCTAGTCTAAAAACCTAGATACACAAAAATGGGAAGTAAGGCAATGGCAACCAAAATTTAAGAAGAAGAGATAATTGTTTCTACATTTGGCACAAGGCCATCAATTACCCAGTACATTACTGGTACTTTATTTTATCGACCCCGTAAGGATGAAAGGCAAAGTTAACCTCAGCTGGATTTGAACTCGGACCGTAAAGGGACGTAACTATGCTGGAAAGCATGGCGTTCGACCCTCTACCAATACTGTCAATCCACCGCCCTTACAAGAAGAGATAATGTAATAGAAATTATACAAAAAAATAACTGAAGATCTACCTTGATATACATTTTATATTTCCACTTTTTAATGGGGAAAGATATTTCAATAGTATAAAGAAATACACAAATTAATTAAAAATTAAGAATTAAAATTTTTTAAAGCAGTGCTCTAACATGGCCTTAGCTGCAATAGCTAAAACAATCTAAAGAATTAATATTAAAAAATAAATCAAACCACTCGAAGCTGTCCCTGGTTTTATGATGCAATACTATTTGTTTTAATGTTTTTAAATTTATCTAAGAACCTTTGTTTAAGAAAGTTAGTTATATTACTAAATCCCTTTGCCATAAGCAGTGTCTTTTATTAGAAATATGCTGATGAAAGAGTTAAGGATTCCATAGTTTCGGAAGTGTGATACCATAGTGTCTGAGAAATTCATTTCAAAGTTATTGAATGAATTTACACTAAATTATTAAAACATTACTTGTTATTTCTGAATAAATTAACAAAACAGGGGAGTGTTATAACAGTTTCTAAGTGAAAGATTCCTTTATACTCAAATATAAGTCCTCCCTCATTATTTTATGTCTAAGAAATGGGCAAAATTCCAAACCCCATTTATAAGCCAAGGCAGCTAATCAACACATTGTTTAGATGGCGTATATAACCCACCCCATTTTACCACAGATTTTTTAGTCACATTTTCCTCAACTTATATATACAGTAGGTTTTTTTAAAAGCTTTTTGATACTTGTACTCCCCAAATATGGTTCTATGATACAAAACTTTACTTTAATATGTTTATATTTATTTAAACACCTTCAATCATAATTTTATATAAGAACCTTTGTCAAGTTCTAATCTCTAGTTTAAGAATAAGAAAGTTAGTTATTTTATTAAATCACTCCAAATTTCTTATTATTTTCAAATTTAAAATCATAGTTTATAAAGAAATCTGAAACTTGATATTTTATAATATGAACCCCAAATATCTCTGAAAGACATATAAATAATAATAATAATAATAATTGTTTCTACTTTAGGCACAAGGTCAGCAATTACCCAGTACATTACTGGTACTTTATTTTATCGACCCCGTAAGGATGAAAGGCAAAGTTAACCTCAGCGGGATTTGAACTCAAACCGTAAAGGGACGTAACTATGCTAGAAAGCATGGCGTCCAACCCTCTACCGATACTGCCAATTCAAATAATAATGAAGTTATTGTGTACAGTGCTCAGATGCACTACAACTCATCAAAGGTGCATGTATAGTACATAGAATAATGTACAAATTTCATGAAAGTGAACAGTGTATGAGTCGTGATATACATACAGATACAAGCGGGCATGTGTATGGAAGCGGAATGTCAGATGTCATGTTGGCGAATTTTGGGAAGCTTGGAGGTTTTGAAGGATGCAGTGTCCCGACAGCTAAAAGATAATGCAGGTAGTTTGTACTTTGCTTCAGCAACTCTGAGTGTGAAAAAATGTTTCTGAAAGTCATGGGAGCTGTGCTGTTTTCTGACTTTGTAGGCATGTTCACAGGTGTTAGACACATGGAATTCAAAATGGTGCTCAGGGTTGTTGGCAAGATGGTTAATAATATTGTGAGTGTCTACCAAGTCAGTTGCCAGACGTCATAGTTTCAATGTATCCATGCCCAGGGAAGCAACGTGTTCAGAGTATGGTAGATGCCTTATGGAGGGTATTCACTTGGTTGCACATCTCTGAACAGTTTCCAGGAGGTCAATATTCTGAGCAAGATAGGGGTTCCAGATGGATGATGCAAATTCTAAGTGTGGCTGCACCATAGCTATATACAGCTTTAAATAGATAGCTGGAGAGTGGCTGACAAAGGTCTTGCTGAGTGTTGCCAAGACACTCTCGGCCTTCTTAAACAATATTTCACAACAAAAAGCACCCAACCCACACTGCAATGTGGTTGTGTAGGTGTTACGACAAAAAGCACCTGGTACTCACTAAATGTGTTTGCCTTAGCAAGGACATCCAGCTGTAGAAACCAAGTAAGTCAAAAATCAGTTCTGTATGAACAAGACATGGTTACCTGACCTGGCATTGCCCACAACAGGACAACTCGTCTAACCCATGCTAGCATGGAAAAATGGACGTTAAACGGGGATGATGAAAGCCCCCAAATCCTATTGAAAGACATATTAAAAAAAGCCATCTTGATAACAAAGAATATATATGTACTCATTTTAAAAAATATTTTGCTTTATATAAAAAAAAAATAGATCAGAGAGAGGGGAAGGTAGAGAAAGAAAATTTGAAGAAATAACTCAACTGTGAATTAAAGCCACATTACAAAACCCAGATTATTGAGATTAGCCCAAAAGTACAGATTAAATATTATAATAAAAAAATAAATAAATAATGAGCTTAAACCATTTAACCCGTTTGATACTAACCCAGCCAAAACAGGCTCTGGTTCTATGAAATAAAACAACCCTTCTTAAAGAGATGTGTCTTGATAATGAAATAATAATTTTAGTACATCCCTCAAAATTATTCATTAATTACTTGGTCATGAAAGATTATGTCCAGAGAAAAAGCTGGAAAAATATTTTATGTGAAATTCATTAGAAGACTGACATTGAAATAAAATCTAAACCACCTGTTTGCTTTAAAGTGTTTATATTTATCTAAAAACATTTAATCATAATCTTTTGTAAAGGCCTTTGTTAAATTATGCTTCAAACACCAGTTTAATAATGAAAAAGTTGGTTACTAAAACCCTCCAAATTCTAAATTATTTGAAAAATCAATTGAAACATATAGGCAATGTCTTTCATTCTAAATGTAGTAATCAGACTCAGAAGCTCCCGCGTCTGACGCATGAGGCAATCATAGTGTTCCATCGCATTCGGTCAGCAGCCAGTTGCACAGCGTCCCGCCATTGTCTGTTTGTCGTTCGCAGGTCCCTCTCAACTGTCTGGCGCCAGTTCATTTTGGGTCGCCCTCTCCGTCTGCTTCCCTGCGGGCTCCATTTAAGTACTTGGTTCGCTAGTCTCTCCGGGGGAACTCTCAAAGCGTGTCCAAACCAGCCCAGGCGTCGCTTGCAGATGGTAGAAGAGACTTGTTGGTGCGGTTCCTGGCTTCCTTGTTTGTTACATGGTCACTCCATTTAATCCCCAGGATCTTTTGCAAACATCTGGAATCGAATGCGTCCAACTTCTTCTCTTGGCTGGTCTTAAGGTGCCATGTTTCACTTCCGTACAAGAGTGTGGACAGCACGTTATTGTTGTAGAATCTTATCTTTGTTTTGAGGGTGAACTTCCTGCTCTTCCAGATCTTGTCAAGCTGGTTAAATTCTGCTGAAGCCTTTCCCATTCTACATTGCAGTTCACTGTCCATGGCGCCCTCATTGTTAATGTAGTAATGAAAGGGTTAAATATTATGATAGTAAAAATTAAAAAAAAAAGCAAATAGAAAAAAGAACAGGTAAAACAGTTTAAATGCAGAGAAATATCTGGAAAAAGTGTTTTATTCCTGTCATTACCATATTTCTAAGGGAAAACAATTTTCAAATCATTTATGGCTGTGTTAATGTTGCTGCCTGTCTTCATGTATTGTACACATCATTGTAGCACAGGTTGACTTTTATCATTTTGATCAATATACCTGTTCACCATATAACAGGTCTTTTGGAATACAAACATCATCGTCAATGTAAGCCATGTGGCAGACATGTCAAAGCCATTGAAATCATTATTGGCAGATTGAAACTGAACAGAAAGATGATGCCCTGAGAAGTAATGGTGTGGGACCTTTGTCAATTCCAAAGATGAGTGTTCCAGTTGATTGGACAATGGAACAGCCTGTTCAGAGAATTAAAGTAAGTATACATTGCTTCTGTAGATTCTCTTCCGCTATATTTGATCCTGAAGATCAAATAGAGACAGTATTGGGAAGAGAAGACTTTTCAGTCTTGCTGAGTCTGTGAAACCATTTCTAGTAATGGTGCTTTGATAAAATGCACCCAGTACACCCTGTAAAATGGTAGTGCTGGAGCCATTGTAAAATGCATTCAGTACATTCTATGGCATTAGTAAAAGCATCCAGTTGCAGAAACCAAGATGAAATATAGAAGATATGAACAAGACATAGCTATTTGATCTTGTCTTGGACCATGACAGGCTTAAAATGATGATGATGATGATCATGATCAATGTACCACAAAATAATCTAAAGAAAGGACTGTCATGGTTGAATGAGTTTAACCATTGTTCTGTGTAACCATAACTGACTTGGGGCTAAGCAACAACAATTATCATGACTATGAATGAGCTAATGAGGAAGCACCTTACATGGTGACCTGCTACAAATAGCAACCAATTATACACCATTTCACAGCCGAACATTTTACTTTTTTTCTTACAAATTAATTTGAAAATAATCAAAAGTTTGAAGGGATTTAGGAACATAACTCTCTCATTATTAATCTGGTGTATGGAGAATAATTTAACAAAAGTTCTTACATAAAATTATGTAGGAATGTTTTTAGATAAATACTATAGAGAGTGCATTTTATCATGACAGCTACTGCCACTTTACAGAGTGTATTAAGTGCATTTTATCATGGCATCAACATGGGTGCATTTTATTCTGGAACCATCAGTACTACTTTGAAGAGTGTACTGGGTGTATTTTACCGTGGCACTAGTGTTACCACTTTACAGAGTGTACTGGGTGCATTTTATCGTAGCACCTACACAACACCTTTGCAAAGTGGACGAAATTTGGTTACTATTTCTAGCAGGTCACGTGATTACGCTTGAGCTCATTCATAATTGTGATAATTGTTAACCTTGTATTACCTACTTCAGATAATTTTCGAATCACTTAAGAAATGAATCACTTTTGTTTTTCATTTCTTTATCAAGTGTCATGCAGTGACATGTCTTTTTTCTTTAATAAAAACAATGAACTTCAATATTAAATCACATTTTATCTTAATACATAATGAGTGTCTAGAAATTGCAGCCAAATATCCCTCAGATCACAATAAAATTTAAGGTGCTGTGCAATCTTACAATAATAATACAATCTCACTATAATATATGAAATTGTATTTCTAGGGTTTGGCTAAAAAGATAGTTGCTTGTATTCATCTGTTGTTTATGTCAGGTTTTCCATGTGTACATTTGTTAATTATGTTTATATCTCTCTATATATATACACAAGACATAAACATATATATATTTACACACACACTAAACATAAACATATATATATATACACACACACACACAAAACATAAACATATATATGTACTAGCAGATTTACCCGGCGTTGCTCGGGGTTTGAAATTATGCTAAGAATATACAGCTAAGAAGTAAAAGAAGAACATTATTTGTCCCCAACTTGTCAAAATAAGCAGAAGTCTTCAATAATTAATGCAAACGAATATTTAGTGTAATCTTTGTACACATAAAACTATGCTGATAATGAAGGAAAACACTGAAGAGGATGTAGTTATACAAATGATTAAAGACAATACATGTTGCAAATCTGTAAAAAAAACGGGCAGTTTTGCTAAAGTACAAAAAGTTGTAATGAAAGCAGAGTTGTATACAAACAAAAAAACAATGAGAGTAGAATAAGAGAAAATCTATTCTTTGAGAGCATCCTTTGCTGTGTATGGTTAAATAATTATGATTATAAGGAAAAAAACTTATAATCCAAAATATCCTGCATGACATATTCATTGGTATGTTTTGTAATGAGTAAGGTGAAGTCAAGGCAGAGCTGTAATAAGTTTTTTTGTTAACACTAAAGCACTTCAGGATAGACGATATTCTTTGTTTTTCTTTTCGGAACAAACACAAAGAGATTATCTCGACTGCCAACTCATGAGCAGGCAAGGTAGAATTGTCCATGCGAAAAGCAAGGTTCATCCAAGTGAATTCCAGCGACTTGTTTATGGAACACGAAGGGGAAATTGGGTTCGGCGAAAGAAGGGAGTATCCACACCTGATGTAGTCAGGCTAATTTTTGTTATTATCACATCCTCGCCTTTTCCACATCCGGATAGAATGGTAGCGTCAATACTAAGTGGAGACAGTTTTTTAACCACAAGGCATGTACCATTGCATAGTTTTGGAGGAGTGATATTTCTCAGCAAAATAACTGGTGTTCCCTCTTTCAGAACCAATGTATTAGGAGGTAAACCAATTTCTGAAAAGTTGGTAATCTCCCTTTTTTATAAGGATTGTCAATAAAGTTTGTTATCTCCCGTACATCAAGTTTTCTACCGATAATTTTGATATCGATTTTTTATTGCTCAACGTGGGTCGATTTGAAAGTGTTTGTGATGTGACAATCTTAGCGACATGTGCAACGTGCACAGAAAATTTGGTCAAATTCAGTTGGTAATTGTGAAAGCCTTATGCATGCAAAGTTGTACACAGACACACACACATCCTCGCTTTTATATATATAAAGATATACATACACACACACAAAACATGTCATAAGAAGTAACTAAAAGGGTTTACATCAAGAAAAATATTCATGAATATGTATGTGTGTCTGTGTGTGTATATGTCTGTGAGTGTGTGTCTGTGTGTGTGCACGTTCATTAGTTATGTGATTAAATACATACACATCTACACATGTAGCAACTGACCAAAAATGAGGTGAACAGCTATGCAAATGTCTGCCTTAATATATGTATGTGAGAGTGTATGTGTGTGAGTGTGTAGCAACAATTTATTCATTTGGACACCAACAAAAAATTACACAATGAATATTGTTTACCCTAACGTGCTTCAAGATTGACAGATTTTCATTTCTAAATTCTACTCATTACAATTTTGATATTTCAAAAATAAAATATAGATATTTTGAAATAATTATGAGGAAAAAAACATATCTTCATATTTATTGTTTACTAATCTGAACAGCAGTAACCTGGGCAATGCCAGGTAATTCAGCTAGTTAATATATATATTTAAACATAATACATAATGATCAAACTATATATATAATGTGGCTTGGTGGTTAGAGTGTTAGACTTGTGATCATAATGTACGTTTGGTTCCTGGTCCAGGCAGTGTGCTCTGTTCTTGAGCAAGGAGAATGCCAACAAGATTTTCTAACCTTTCAACAATGCTGACAATAACATCAAGTTCACCATCGAACATCCCACCAACTCTGGGTCCTCCGGACTGAACATCTCTGATAGTGGTGAAATCCACAAAAATTTCTACCACAATGCAAGCCAGCAGAGACCTGTTTGTTCGTTACAAATCTACCCTCCCCAACAGCTCTAAAAGAGGGTACATGTTTAATGAAATGGCTCGCATACGCAACCGATGCAGCGACACTGCTAATAGAGCCACCTATATCAGACGTTTCCACAAGGTACTAGAGATTAACGGCTACCCAGCTTCCTTCTCCACCCCACGACGAAACCCCAAACCCAGAGACCAGACCAACACAAACAACAGTTGCTTCTTCAAGATCCCACATCTCAGCAAGGAAACCACAAACGCCATACGCAAAGCCATCAGGAGAGAGGGCCTCAAAATCAAACTAGCTTACTTTGGACCTTCCCTGTGAAGATGCCTCGCCACAAGGCAACCCCCCAATGAGGATAACAGATGCACCCTAGCCAATTTCCCTATCCGCAACACTAATTGTTGCCCACGTACCTATGTAGTATACAGGCTAGAATATAACAAGTGCAATCTATTCTACATAGGCAGCACTATTTCACAGTTACATCTCCGTATTAAAGAGCATATTAACTCCCCTTCCTTCTGTATCATCAAATGTGGGAACTGGGACAATAACATAACCTCCACAATCTTAGCTACCAAACACAGTATAGTTATGCTGAGAATTAAGGAAGCCCTCTTAATCCAGCAATTAAAACCTAGGATCAATAATCAAATGGCTAATTTAAAAGCCTGTATTCCAACATCCCAGTGGCTCATTTCTAGACTCACATATATATATCACACATTTTCCTTTCCCTTTTATTATATACATATTTACACATGCCTTTCACTACATAACATACGAACATCCCACTAAGCACACTTACATTCACACACACACATGCATATATCAAACATTTTTCCACAGATATTTCACAATGCGCACGTTTGAAATTTTAACATCTTTTCATTTAACTTAAATCTTCCTGCCAAACAAGTGAACTATGATCCATCTTTTAAGTCTCTCCTAGGAATACTCCCTTGATAATGGTTTTTTTTTTCATGTTTTCTGGGATGCAAAGGGGATTTTGTTAGTCGACTTCCTCAAGAACAAGAGGACAATTACAGCTACATCTTAAGGTGTTTTGAGAAAACTGGCCAAGAAAATCACAGAAAAATAACCAGAGAAGCTGCATCAGCATGTCCTTTTCCACTCATGGCACTCGGTAGACACCAGTTGTGTTATGTGGATTGGAAATCATCCGATTCCACCTTACAGTCCCGGTTTAACCCATTCGACTTCTTTTTGTTTCCAAACATGAAAAAATCATTGAAAGGTACCAATTTTCCATCAGCTGAAGATATTAAAATAGCTGCTTTGATATGGTTTAAATCGCATGGCCCTCAGTTTTACACAGATGGACTTAAAGGTTGGTATCAACGCTTGCAGAAGTATATTGACCCAGATGGAGCATATATTAAAAAATAAACATTATAACTCAAACCGTTTTTTCCAACTGTCCTTTTTTCACAAACTTTTGGAGGCACCCTCATATGTACTCTAAATTTTATGTGCTTTATATACATGTACAAAATACTATGTGTTTATATACATGTACAAAATACTGTGTGTTTATATATATGTACAAAATACTATGAGTTTATATATATGTACAAAATACTGTGTGTTTATATATATATGTACAAAATACTGTGTGTTTATATATATATGTACAAAATACTATGTGTTTCTCAAACGATAGATGGTTCTCTCTCTCTCTATATATATATACATATATCTTTTAATTTGAATTATTGATGCTCTGGGCCAACATCCTTTCAGCTTTTCTATTGAGAAACATAACCATCATATATATTATATATCTTATGATACCTTAACATAGTATACGCACATATATATATATATATGTATGGGCATGTATATATGTATATATATATGTATGTATATATATATATATATGTATATATATATGTATGGGCATGTATATATGTATATATATATATATATATATATATATATATATATATATATATATGTATGGGCCCATACATACACATCTAAATATTCGCAACAGTAACTCCAGGAAACCAGCCAATCACCTGATTATCTACAAGTCAGTAAAAAAACACACAAACTCTATATATTATATTTTATAATGACCAGGATATGAATTGACAGATGATTGTAAATACTAACTATCTTTCCCTGGTGAAGAATATACCTCTGAATATACTCATACATACATTATATGTATGTATGAGTATATTCAGATGGTGGATGGGTGCTACACGAGAATGCTGAGGATGGCTCTGAACATTAATCAGTATACACTGAGGATGAAAAACTCAGAGCTGTATGGAAGCCTCCCAAAAGTCAGCTCAAAAGTGACATTGCACTCAGTGCTCCTGTGGGAGCCCCTACATGGACACACTGGAAGAGGAAGACCAAGGTTAACATATGTTGATGCCCTAAGGACAGACACTGGTCTGTTGGAGACGCAGGACATGGCAGCGATAATGAGGGACAGAGACCGCTGGAGAGAACTCATCCATGGATCTCGGGAATTTTACCCACCCTAGAATACATTATATACATACATTCATTACATACACACACACATACATACATACATACATACATGCTATCCTGTCATTAAACCCCTTGCCCTTTTTCTCAACAAATGTGAAGGATACATCATTGGCTCAAAGGAGGACAGAAATACGAACCTAACCCATAATTTCTTTGTGGATGATCTGAAACTCTATGCCAAGAACATGGATGGGATGAAGAAAAATCTGGACCTGGTTACAACATTCTCAAAGGATATAGGAATGGAGTTTGGGCAAGATAAATGCTCATACATGACTGTAAAGCGGGGAAAAACAACAACCCAATCTAGCAACATTGTCAACAATGGCCTAACTGTTTCATCGATATCTGATGAGGACTGCTACAGATACCTGGGGATAGATGAGAACATATGCTATAATGGTATCTGTAATAAGGAACGTGTAACCAGGGAATACTACACTTAAGAAAAATATGGTCATCGGAACTCTCTGCATACAACAAAACAGTGGCTCACAATGTGTTTGCTGTGCCTGTCCTAACACCAACATTTGGAATACTTGATTAGACGATAGACGAAATCCGAGCAATTGATGTTGGAACTCGAAAAATACTAAACAACACCGGAAATTTCCACATCAACAGTGACATAGACCGCCTTTACTTGAAACATAAGCAGGGAGGCAGAGGCCTAACATCAGTTCAGACAGCATTTGAATGTCGCATCATATCCCTCCGACAACATCTACGTACCTCGAAGCGTAGGAGTCCGTCTATTGAGCAAGTCTATCTGCATGAAACAGATAAGATCATAAGAGTTGGGAAGGAACTCCTTGAGAGATATTCCCTGTGTGATAATCATAAACTCTCACCCAGGGAACTCGCTCAGCAGTATCGCAGTGAATCCATGGATGAAAAACTGCATGCTTATCAACAAAAAATGATGCATGGATATGTTGCCAGGAAGCTCCAGAGTGAGAGTAATATAGATAAGCAAAGTAGTCTATCTTGGACCAACAACCACTATATTGGCTCCCACTTTGAAGGATACACTTTTGCAATCCAAGAACAGGAAATCAACACAAAATACCTGATTCACAAAAGAGGTAGGGATGCAGGCAAAACACCTAGATGTGACAACATGCGCAGACTCTGCAGAATTAACATCGAAGATGTCACCCATGTCATCAGCAGCTGTCCAAAGCTGTCATTGCGGTACTATCTACCTATGAGGCATGATATAGTGGCCAAAACACTGTACAATGCAATCCGTAGAAAAGATAGCCCCGATGATAAACACAATAAAAGCTACAGCAATGTGGAAGACATACATATACATAATATGAAAGAGTACTGGTGGAATGTTCCAGTAAAAACTCCAATAAAATGCAGGCATAACAGACCAGATATTATGATATGGGATAGGGAGAAGAAGGCATGCAACAGTAGTGGAAGTTAGCTGCCCAGCAGATGCCAATATAATATCGAAGATTAGTAAAAAGGAGAATATGCAGAACTAATGAGAAATCTGCAGATACTCCACCCTGACTGTACCTTGTGATTATTGGGACACTGGGGTATGTTAGTAACTGCCTCAATACTTAGGAAACTACAAGTACAATCCATTAATGGAACAGTAAAAATATGTAAAACATTCCAAAAGTTTTGCATCTAATAACTGCATATACACGTGTACAGATACAAGGCATATACACATGCACACATATAACTCAAAATATCCACATCCACACATACAATATATCCATATCTACAGATGCATGCATACATATCTACCGAGTTGATGTTGTGTAAATTCCAATGTTAGAAACCGACTCTCTCTCTATTGGCAAAAATTTGTGAAAAATAATGTTAGTTGTCATGGTAATGGTGAGATGTGAACAGTGTCACCGCCAGCTTCACCCATGACCTACTTAATTCCTTTAGTGTGCATTAAAGTACAAACACGTCCTCAAACAGACTAAATATGAAGTAGATATATACACAATGTATGACAAAATGTGCTACTGTCGATAGACGAGAGGGTAGATTTTGATATTAAAGCAGGCATATGTTGATTAAACACATGTCGCTCACTTGTATCATGCAGGAGAAAAGGGAGATGTTCAATACTGAAGCGTGAATTTGTTGCTTTAGTGCTGGCTACTATGTTGAATGCTTAGTTCCATCTTTATCCTTCAACACTCTATTTAATTCTCAATTCTTCATTCTTTCTATTTACCCTCACATTTCATCGTAGTGAAAATGGTAACACACTATAACCACAAATTGACAGACAAATAAACATATAAACAAATGAATATTGGTCAAATTGTGTGAAAAAACCATTCCTGACACTAAAGAACTCACAAGCCAAGTTTGAGCATGATTGGTCCACTTGTTTTTAAGAGCTTAGGAAACAAACACACAAACAATTTTATATATATAGATATATCAAGCAGAAAGTTATTTGTCTGTAATATAGCCAGAGATCTTAATGAAAAGTTAAACATCAACTCAGAGAAGCATCTGGCTTAGGTTATATATATGTATGACCCTACTGTTGCTTGAAGTAATGTAAAATCTTTTCAGCCTCCTATCTCTCTCTCGCTCTCCATTTGGTTCATTTGTTCATCATCATCATTTTACGTCCGCTCTTCCCTACTTGCAGGGGTGGGACGGGTCTTATTCAGCACAGCATCTCTCCACTTGTCACGGTACTTCGTCATCTACACCGTGAGCTTCAGCGATCTGAGGTCTGTTCTCACCACCTCTGCCCATATTTTTTGTGGTCTACCTCTACCACGTCTGCCTTCAACTGGCATTTCCTGGCACTTCTTCACCCAGCGGTCATCCTCCATGCGCATCACATGTCCATACCACCTCAGTCTCCTCTCTCGCACACTACATTCTATCCCTCTCAGACACAGTTTCTCTCTCAACACATCCATGCTGGGTCATTCATGCACATTGACATTGCACATCCAACGGAGCATGCTTGCCTCATTTCTCTCCAGCTGTCGCATATCCTCTGCAGTTGCTGCCCATGTCTCACTACCATGCAGCATCACGCTTCTCACACAGGCATCATATAACCGGCCTTTCGTACGCAGGGAGAAACCCTTCTTCGTCAGCAGAGGAAGCAGCTCCCTAAACTTCTTCCAACCCATCCTTATTCTAGATACTATGACCTCGGAACCCCCCCCCCCATGCTAATTTGATCTCCTAGGTACCGGAAGCTATCCACCACTTCTATAGCACCCGCCTGCATTTGAAAAATGTGTCTATCATTGTCTAATTTCCCTGTACATCTACTGCATACATATTTCTCCCTACTTGTTAGTTTGCCTGCTATCCCGCTACATCTCTTGTGTACCCAGGATCTGCATTGTGTGCATTTTATAGAATTTATGCCAGTTCCTTTTCTGCATATCGAACATGGCCATTTCCCTGACGGAATCAGAGTTTTGTCCTCTTTTTTACTCATCAACACTTTTGTCTTATCTAGGTTCACTCTCAGTCCTCTTGCTTCCAACTGCTGTTTCCATAGCCAGAATTTATTCTCTAGCTCCTGTACTGATTCTGCTATAAGAACCAGATCGTCAGCATAGAGAAGTTCCTATGGACAGCCAGTCTTAAACTCCTCTGTTATGGCTTGGAGGACTATAATGAACAAGAGCGGGCTGAGGACCGAACCTTGATGTACTCCTACTTGTATCTGGAATTCCTCACTAAACTATATTCCTACCCTGACTTTACTGACAGTACCTCTGTATAAAGTTTGCACTGTCCTCACAAGCCATTCCTCAACACCTAGTTTCCTTAGGGACCACCAGATGACAGATCAGGGTACCCTATCAAAGGCCTTCTCTAGGTCAACAAAGGCTAAGTATAGTGGCTTATTTTTCTGTAAGAACCTCTCTTGTAATTGTCTCACCAAGAAGAGGGCATCTGTTGTACTCTTCCCAGGCACAAAACCAAACTGCATCTCATCTAGTTTGACCCTTTCTCTAATTAGTTGTGTTAATATCCTTTCTGCCACTTTCATAACCTGATCCATCAGTTTTATACCCCTATAATTGCTCCTCTCCAGAGCATCCCCTTTACCTTTGTAGCAATTTATGAGAATACTGCTGCACCAGTCTTTGGGTATGACACCACCAAATATAGCCTGATTGATGATGCGTGCCTTCAGCATCTCAGCAACTATCCCCGGTGGTCCAGCAGCCTTACCATTTTTCATTTCCTTAATCGCCTCGTGGACCCTATATTCGTCAATCACAATAGCTGGTCCCTCTGTCGGATCTACTGAGGGTAATTTCTCTCTCTCCCATTCGTTCTCCACATTCATCAGTCTCTCATAATGACATTTCCAGGCCTCCTTTTTCTGATCATTCGTGACACTAAGTACACCGGCATCATTCCGGACACATTTATCTCCAACAACATCCTGATTTGCATTAACACACTGCCTTGCAATGTGGAACACCGCACGCCTCTGATCTTCCCGTCGCAGAACATTGGCAAACCTCCTACTCTCAGCCTCCCTGCGTGCTAAGTACACCTGACGTCTAGCTTCTCTCTTAGTGGCTGTATATTCTTCCCTACTCCCACCCTTTTTCCTAGTCTTTTGTCTCTAATGGCCCTATCTACTCTGCTGTTCCACCACCAGGTCACTCTCTGTCTGGTTGGAACTCTGCTCCAGGCACAAGTTTTTTCAGTAGCCTGCAGTAAGTTGTCACGTAAGAAATTCCAATTATTATCTATGTCATACGTCTCTAAATCGTCTTCTTTTTCGTCATACACATCTTGAAGGGCTTTCCTAAATTTGTATTTTAGTGAAAGGTCTTTTAGCTTCCAGGCCTTTCTTCTCCACACCTTCCTGCATGTTTCATTCCATCTTTTGCTTACTGAGATATCACTAACCACTAACCTATGCTGTGGGGTACACTCTTCCCCAGGGTATGCCTTGGTATTAGACACTATCTGCCTGTCCCGTTGCCTAACTAGTAAGAAGTCAATCTGGTTTATGTGCTTGCCAGATTTGTAGGTTATTAGGTGATTGGCAGGTTTCTGGAAGTTAGTGTTGCAAATAGTCAGTGTACTTGCATCACAAAATTCAAGAAGTCTCACTCCTTCTTCATTTCTTGAGCCGTAACCGTGCCCGCCATGTACCCCAGTGTAACCATCCTGGAGCTGTCCAACATGACCTTTGAAGTCCCCCTGCTAGCATAACGATGTCTCCGTCCTCTGTCATTGCGGTTGTTTGTAAAAGTTGCTCGTAAAAGCAGTCTTTCTCATCTTTGCCTAGGCCTGCTTGGGGAGCATGGGCAGAGATGATTGTCGGTAGTCTCCTGCCTACAACTAATATCAGCTTAATTATTCGATTACTATCTCGAACTACCTCTATTGTCTTATTGATCCATCTCTCAGCCAGGAAAATGCCTACTCCCTCTAACCCATCATCCTTACCTACCCAGAAAAGCTTATAGCTAAGATGTTTGCCTACGACTAGTCTCGCAGAGGCACCTCTCCATCTCACCTCTTGCACGCAGCACACATCCACATGCCTTCTCTCCAGCATCTCCACTATTTCAGCAGATCTACCTCTGACAGTTCCAACATTAAGTGTTGCAACTCTGAGATGCGACATCTTCATATTTTGTTGTTGTTCCTATCTATTTGTTGCTGTGCTGCTAAGCGTTTTGGCATTGATACACTGGTTGGATGCCCTTCCTAACACCAGCGCCACTTTATAGCATGGACTGGCTGCTTTTATTTGTGCCACCAGCACTAGAGAGGATATCTTACTAGACTCAAGGGCCCTCTCTACCCCTCCATTTTACAGCATGGTCATAAAAAAAAAAAAAACACTTATTGATATGACGCGCACACACATACACTCACACACCAACACTCATGCATACAAACTACAAACACACACGCCACTCACACACCAACACTCATGCATAAAAACACATGCATACATGCATACGGTGAGGGTTGGACACCATGTTTTCTAGCATAGTTATGTCCCTTTACAGTCTGAGTTCAAATCCCGCCGAGGTTAACTTTGCCTTTCATCGATAAAATAAAGTACCAGTAATGTACTGGGTAATTGCTGGTCTCATGCCTAAAGTAGAAACAATTATTTATTATTTCTCAGGTCAAAAATGACTGTCTTAGTCTGGTTCGCAGCAGCAGTTATTTGGTCCAATTAAAACCCAGCAGCACATTGTATGATTTCACTAATCCAAATTTCTATTGTAAATCCACTACTTCTGCTACTACTCCTCCTAAACGTAGACCTGGTTGTTGTTTCGTATGATGAATGGACTACAGAGATGGAGAGTCAGAGGACTCATAAAGATGAAGATGAATTCACCTCCCATCTGCGGATGACTACACAAACACTCCTCTTTATTTCAGGCATGGAAAACCCAAACCAGCATAAATCCATCTCCCACCCTTCCCCAAGCCTCCATCCCTTTCTTCCTCCTCCTCTCACCCAGTGAACTCCATAACTTCAGAGTTGATACTAGTTGAGACTAGATGGATGGGACGGTCAACTAGATACCTTGTGGGCGAAAAACGATGCTAAAAATTTTTCTGGGTGGGAAATGGCAATGGGTTGGGTGGTGTAGGAATCATGTTAGCAGAAAAATGGGAAGATAAGGTAATTGCTGCAAATAGAACAACCGTGTCAGTTATATCTGCTTATGCATCCCAATCTGGTCTATCAGACGTTATAAAAGACAGGTTCTATGAGTCCCTAATGAACACTACTTCCCAAATAAATGGCAGTGACTACATAATTATTGCTGGTGACTTTAATGGGCATGTTGGACAACACTGTGATGGTTACAATGGGATCCACAGAGGTTAGGGGTTTGGTACTAGAAATGAGGAAGGTTCCAGGATCCTGGAATTATGTGATGCAAATGACCTAATTATCTATAGCACAAACCTCAAAAACCCAGACAATCATTTGATCATCACTTATAGTTCAGGGGAGCACACAGCCAGATAGATTTTATCCTTACCAGAAGATGAGACAGAATGACTGTTATAAACACAAAGTCCCTTCCTCGTGAAGAATGCACCCCCCAAACATAGCCTAATAGTTAGTGACCTCATAGTCAAGACTAGACGTACTCAATGACAGAGGACAACCTTGAGGAGAAGAATGTGAAAGTTGAAGGACCCGACAGTCAGTAACAAATTTAGAAGTATGTTACTTGATGAGCAAATAAAGACATTGTGGGAATTCCTGAAAGATAACCTACTGAAGATGACAAATGAAATCTGAGGATGGAGCAGGTCTTTTGGGAGAAGGAGAGTACTTTGGTGGGGGAACAGTAGGGTGGAGTAAATAATTAAGGCCTGGAAAGAATGGGAGAAGGAGAGTACTTTGGTGGGAGAACAGTAGAGTGGAGGAGATAATTACGGCCTGGAAAGAATGGGAGAAGGAGAGTACTTTGGTGGGGGAACAGTAGGGTGGAGGAGACAATTAAAGCCTGGAAAGAATGGGAGAAGGAGAGTACTTTGGTGGGGGAACAGTAGAGTGGAGGAGATTATTAAAGCCTGGAAAGAATGGGAGAAGGAGAGTACTTTGGTGGGGGAACAGTAGGGTGGAGTAAATAATTAAGGCCTGGAAAGAATGGGAGAAGGAGAGTACTTTGGTGGGGGAACAGTAGGGTGGAAGAGATAATTAAGGCCTGGAAAGAATGGGAGAAGGGGAGTACTTTGGTGGGGGAACAGTAGGGTGGAAGAGATAATTAAGGCCTGGAAAGAATGGGAGAAGGAGAGTACTTTGGTGGGGGAACAGTAGAGTGGAGGAGATTATTAAAGCCTGGAAAGAATGGGAGAAGGAGAGTACTTTGGTGGGGGAACAGTAGGGTGGAGTAAATAATTAAGGCCTGGAAAGAATGGGAGAAGGAGAGTACTTTGGTTGGGGAACAGTAGGGTGGAAGAGATAATTAAGGCCTGGAAAGAATGGGAGAAGGGGAGTACTTTGGTGGGGGAACAGTAGGGTGGAAGAGATAATTAAGGCCTGGAAAGAATGGGAGAAGGAGAGTACTTTGGTGGGGGAACAGTAGGGTGGAAGAGATAATTAAGGCCTGGAAAGAATGGGAGAAGGAGAGTACTTTGGTGGGGGAACAGTAGGGTGGAGGAGATAATTAAGGCCAGAAGGCGGGCTTGGAAAAAATGGCAGGATGAACAGTAAAGAACACTAACAAAAGGCTAGACGACAAGTGTACTTTACAAGAAGGGAAGCAGAAGATACAAATTTTAAGCATGTTTTGCAATGTGAGAACCAGAGGTGTGAGGTGTTCAGGATTGAGGAAATGTATCAAGGAATATTGTGATGTTGTTGGGGAGAAGTGTGCCTGCGATGATAACAGAGTACTTGCCTTCATTGATACTGATAAGAAGGTAGCATGGAAGTGCCACTATGAAAGACTACTAAATGAGGAGAATGAATGGGAAAAAGGTAGTTTTCCTCAAGTTGACCCAACAGAGGGACCAGCTGTGCTAGTTAGTAGTAGTATAGTAAGTAATGCAATCAAAGATATGAAGACAGGCAAGACAGCTGGGCCTTCAGAGATAGTTGCTGAGATGTTGAAAGCATCTGGAATGGTGGGACATACTATGGTCACCCGGATAGTAAACCAAGTAATACAGAATGGGGTCATACCAAATGACCGGCGTAGCATCATCATCATTAACTGCTGCAAGGGTAAAGGGGATACTCTAGATAGGGGAAACTATAGAAGATTAAGTTAGTTGATCAGGTCATGAAGGTCACAGAAGAGTTATAGCGCAACTAATCAGAGAGTGAATTGATCTAGATGAAATGCAGTTTTGGTTTGTTCCAGGTAAAAGTACCACGGATGCTCTCTTCCTCATAAGGCAACTACAGAAGTGCCTAGCTAACAGTAAACTCCTCTACTTAGCTTTTGTTGACCTGGAGAAAGCTTTTGACAGAGTCTTCCGCTCCATTATCTGGTGGGCTCTTAGAAAACTAGGAGTAGATGAATGGCTTGTGAGAGCTATACAAACTATTCATCTACTCCTAGTATAAAGGAACAGTCAGCAAGGTTAGAATTAACAATGAATATAGTGAAGAATTTAGCATAAAAGTAGGTATTCACCAAGGCTCCATCCTTCACCTCAGGCAAATGGCCATGCTCAGTGTGTAGGAAAGGAGTAAGTAGAAATTCCATTCTATATCCCAAATGCAAGCTATGGGTACATAAAAGATGTAGGGTGATCACAGCGAGGTTATCAAAGAATGTAGGTTTTATATGTAGCTGATGCTCAGGTGCAGTATGTAGCAAGTCCCCACTCGATACTAGCTCCTTCAAATGCCCAGATGGTTCTATAGAAATAGTTGACACTTTCCGTTACCTGGGTTATGAAATCAGCAGTGGAGAAGGGTGTTCTGAAAGTACAGCAACTAAAGTTAGAACGGGGTGGAAAAAGTTCAGAGAGCTAATACTACTGTTGACCACAAAGGGTTTTCCTCTAAAAATGAAAGGCAGATTGTATGATGCTTGTATACGAATGGCAATATTACATGGTAGTGAGACATGGGCATTGTGTGAAGAGGACCTGCAAAATTTTGAAAGAAATGGAGCACGCATGTGTAATATTAATATATATGAATGGCAAAGTGTAAATGAAATTAGGTATAAGAGGGATCAGATGCAGTATGCTAGAGAGGAGATTGTGTTGGTATGGTCATGTGATGTGTATGAAGGATGACAGCTGTATAAAAAGATGCAGGATGATCAAAATTGATGGAATCTACGGAGTAGGAAGACCAAGGATGAGGTGATAAAAGCTGACCTTGCACAATTGCATCTCTCAAAGACAATGACACAGGATTGAGATCTTTGGTGTTATACAGAAGACTCGCCCTCCCTTGTGCACAGACTCAAACATACATCCAGTAGACACCTCTTAACCACTTAATCCACTATAGCCCCTTACATACACAACCCTCCCACTTCTGTCCACACCACCCTTACATTGTAAAGTTATATCGGTATCAGAAAAAGCACCCAGCCTACTCTGTAAATGTGGGTGGCATTAGGAAGAGCATCCAGCTGTAGAAATCTAGCCAAAACGGTTCTATATGAATAAGTCACGGTCACCTGACCCAACTTTCCTCTAATGGGACAAACGTGTTTAACCCATGCTAGCATGGTAATGGATGTTAAACGATGATGATGACACACACACACATATATATATATACATACATATATGAACATATATTGCTTGCTGCTCAGCCCTACAACTACTTTGACGCTAAACTCCGCCAGTTGCAGACTGCACATCAACATGTGATATCTCTCTCCACAAAGTTCGATCACCAACAGCAGAGTTCAAAGAGCAAAGATCACGTCCAGTCCATAGATTGACATTATGAAGCCATTGTTTTGGCTGCCAGCCTCTGCTTCTCTTACCAGCCAACCTACTCACACCACGAGTTGATCTTTTTATATGACCGTACAGTTTGAGTACTCTTGACTTGACAATTGATGTAATTAGTCTAAGTTTGGTAATGTTGAGTAGCTCACTGATACAGATACAGTCGCTGAGTTATTCTCAGTCATAAGTGTCATGATGTGGTTCTGGAATGTAGAGAGTTTCTGAAGTGACCTTGTCGTTCAATTTGAAGGCTAAGATCTTTGATACTTACTTCCTACCAGTTGTGTTATATGGTCTTGATTGTGTTAATTGGATGACAAGGTCACTTTAGAAGCTCTCAGCCCTGTTAGCCTGACTTTGTTACTCTCACTCATTGACCTAGTTAGATCAAACCTTGTATTAACCATTCTATTCCACTGTATTATAAATGCAATCGAGAATTAATGGGAGAAATATATATTTAGTGTATATAAACGGGAAAGTTGCAGATCATATTTTTCACTTCACAGAATGACTAACTTCTATGTTGTTGAAGTATTCAACCTCTGGGAGATCTCATGATGTTTTGATGTTTTAGAACTATGTGACAAATAAAAACATTCCACATATGGGCCCATCTTGTTTGAATGAAGAAATAGGAAGAAAGTAAAAGAAGACTACTTCAGGTTTTTTTTCATTGTTTACTCAAGGAGGGAAGGGACAATGCCAATGACCTTTTTCAGGGCTTCCTAGGCTGATGTGTAGTATGTATGAAGATGTTTCCAAAACCAGAGATCTGGTTCTAAGCCTTAGAACAAAGTGGATGCTGCTAAAAACGTCCAAGGACTATGTGGTGAGGATGTATGATCTAGTGATTAGGATGTTGGGCTCACAATCATAAGGTCATAGGTTTGATTCCTTGACCAGGTGGCTATTTATGTTCTTGAGCAAAAGGTTTCATTCATGTTGCTTTTCATGATACAACTAGACACCTCTCCCTGCTTATAATTAAAACATCCAAGAAACCCCCTATGAGATGCAACCTCTGAGGAGGACGGCTAAACCTTCATAGGTGTGAACTGTAAATTATATTTCAAGATCCAGGGGATGATGCTAAACCAGATGATGGAGGAAGTCTCCTGTCCAAATATTAAGTCCACTGCTCAATGTTAAGACCACTGTCCAAGATTAAGACCACTGCTCAAAAGTAAGACCACTGCTCAATTTTAAAACCACTGTCCAAGTTTTAAGTTCAATGCACAAAGGTTAAGTCTACCACCCAAGTTTTAAACCTACCACCTTGAATTAATGAGATTAATCCTTCTGATACCACCAGAAACTACTCTTGGTTTTATATTACAAATTCATTTGTTTAAAAGTGTTCATATTTAAATTCAAATCTACTATCATGGTTTTGTCTGAGAAGATTTTGTTAGGTTCCAAACATCAGCTTCAAGATAAAAAAGTTATTTAATTAAATCCTTAAAAATTCTTGATTACTTACAAAATAAATTGAAAATTGCAAGCAGCATATTCCATTAGAAATATTGTAATGATATGGTTAAAACCAATTAAAACTAGTCAGGAATTTCCCAATAAAATGTGATTCCATCTGACTCATAATTAAATTCTAATCACCTGGCACCAAACTTTCCTAGCAACAAATTATTTCAAAGAAAATTTGACTCAATAACATCATCACCATCAACATTACCAACATCACCACAATCATCACCAGCAACGTGGGGATTCCGTCATAGCCATCACAATGTTGTCCAATACGAGGATTCCGTCATAGCCATCACAATGTTGTCCAACGCGAGGATTCCGTCATAGCCATCACAATGTTGTCCAACGCCAGGATTCCGTCATAGCCATCACAATGTTGTCCAACGCGAGATTCCGTCATAGCCATCACAATGTTGTCCAACGCCAGGATTCCGTCATAGCCATCACAATGTTGTCCAACGCGAGGATTCCGTCATAGCCATCACAATGTTGTCCAACGCGAGGATTCCGTCATAGCCATCACAATGTTGTCCAACGCCAGGATTCCGTCATAGCCATCACAATGTTGTCCAACGCGAGGATTCCGTCATAGCCATCACAATGTTGTCCAACGCCAGGATTCCGTCATAGCCATCACAATGTTGTCCAACGCCAGGATTCCGTCATAGCCATCACAATGTTGTCCAACGCCAGGATTCCGTCATAGCCATCACAATGTTGTCCAACGCCAGGATTCCATCATAGCCATCACAATGTTGTCCAACGCCAGGATTCCGTCATAGCCATCACAATGTTGTCCAACGCGAGATTCCGTCATAGCCATCACAATGTTGTCCAACGCGAGGATTCCGTCATAGCCATCACAATGTTGTCCAACGTGACCATTTAGGTGTCCAGCAATAATTATGTAGTCACTGTCGGTTATTTGGGCAGTAGTGAGCATTAACTACTCATAGAACCTATCTTTTATAACGTCAGGTAGACCAGATTGGGCTGAATAAACGGATGTTATTGTCACAATAATGTGTGTATATATATTATAGCAAATAAATAAAATTAAAAGGAATATTTACATATAATTTATTATTGCTAGGCCCCTTATAAATATAATACACAAAAATATCTAATCAAAGCGAAAAAGGAAAAAAAAGCCACCAATTCAACACCCACTAAATCAGTCACCATAAGGACATACTTCTCCTCCACCCCCAGCCAGCCATCTTAGGTCAGCTCATGAGACTCCTACCGATTGGTTTTGCTCATAAAATCTGTCCAGCAATTCTTTCCTGAGACATTCTAACCACATGCTCATAGTATTGGAGTTGTGATCTCTCAATTCGGAGAAGTAGTGACTTTACCTTCAGTGACTCCCTCATCTCTGAGCCATGCACTCTAATGTTACTCCAAAGACCCTTCAGAGGAACCCCATTTTGGCTGCTTGTATTGTGGTATAAGACCACCAAAATTGCAATATGGTGTGAGGAACGAAAGTGAACCATACCGCATCACCCTTCACACACGTTAAGAAAAGACGCATTCAGGTTGTTGATAGAGGGGCCTGTTTGAAAAATATATTGCAGTCTCCATTTCATGCTGCAAAAACTGGTGATGGGCCTGCTACCTATCCTGGGAGGCGTGAGATGGACACACAAAGATTGCATATCCCAAGACACAAAAAGGGTTCGAAAGGAAGCAATTGGAACTTGGAGCATCACAACCCTTACAGGTAAGGAGTAGGAACAAGTGGAAGAGTCTAGATTCTACCGGCTAAATATAAACAGGGTTTCCTCAACAAAGTTCCATGGCTCTGTAGATTTGGATGGGGGATGGAAACTCCACTATTCACGTGTGGTGCCCAAAATGTCTGTCAGAATGTGTTATTGACTGGATCCCATTAGGTGGGAGGGTTTGCCTCTTGAAGCTTAGGCTGAAAGATAGGTCTCTGGAAAGGAGTGATTGAAGGGAATGGTGACCCTGATCTAAATATGAATGGAGAGGCCTTACTAGACTTCTGTTCTACCACTGGACTCTCTATTATAAACACCTTCTTCCAGCACAGAGACATCCATAAATATACATGGTATAAGTGGAATCAGGGACAGAGATCAATAATTGATTTTGTTATTGTCTCTGATCTCTTAGATTCTGTGATGGATGTTAAAAGAGAGGCTGATCACCATCTTGTTATCTGCAACTTGAGATTAAAAATATATTTAAGTGGAAATTGCATAACTATAATGTAGTGGGTGGAATGGTGGTGTGGATAGTTGGTTGCATGTGTACTCACTTGTAGAGTGCTGAGTTGTACGGTCGTTGTTGTGTGATACAGTGTGACCAGAGATTGTATGTGTGAAGGTGAGTAAGTAAATGTTCATTAAGATGATGATGATATGATAGTTCCTTGATCACACAGAAAATGAATATATATAAAAAAAAAAACATGAAAATGCAAAGCCATTATGCTACTAATTTATTAAGCATATAACTTATGCTGAAGCTATATGAAAAGGCACTAAGAGTAAATAAACACAGATGAATTGATGTTATTGTCAAGATGTGTATGAGTTTTTGTTTGTTTGTAAAAATTATTATTGAAGTTGTATTTACCAAAACTTCATTGATGCGTTGAACTTCACTGGCTTGGTCGAGAGAGAGGGTGAAAGAGAGAGAGAGAGAGAGAGAGAGAGAGAGAGAGAGAGAGAGAGAGAGTAAGTAAGATCCAAAGGTCTGTTTTTAGAATTAAACATTCCAACTGCTCTGGCTGTCTGAGAGCAGGCTATTTATGAATGTCAATTCCTTTGTCTCCCAGACTTGAGAAGAAGCCGATGACTTTTGATATCTCAAAATCTCAGACATATTGGGCCTCAAAAGCCATTCAGAATGTGAACTTATGCAGCCATAGAGGCCAGCTTCCCTAGTGGCTGGTTTGACAGTGTAAAAAAACAACTCCATTAAAAATAGCAATAAATTACTGCTACAGCAGAATTATCAGATTTAGCTCGGTGAGGTGGGTGAAGCGACCAGCATTCAGATGGCAGGACAAACCATGGAGGCCTGTGGAGTAGAGGGACCTACCACAGCGACATTTCAGACATAGGGTCCCACATGGAGTGCAATGGAGATATGGTGCTCATCCAGACCGAGAAGACCACCAATGTTGACTACAGGCAAAAACTGACAAACCTAGCTCTCTCTGCAGTAGTAAAGCTTCATCCATCTCCCTAGTGGAACAAGTGTAAAAGTGCTATTGTGAGAGACTGTTGAATGAGAAAAATACAGGAGAAGAGGAAGGGCTACCCCCTTTAAAAGTAATCTATGTGATTCATTGTTATAGAAATCACATTACGTTCCTGTAGAAAATCTGACACTATCCATTACTAACATGAAATTGGAAAATATGGTGAACAAATTGCCAAGTTTGTGTTCAGCTTAGATATTGAAAATATTCAGTAAATGAATGCATTAACGACAGAGCTAAATACAATAATAGTTTCAAATTTAGGTGCAGGGACAGCAATTTCGGAGTTATTGATTGGTACTTTGTTTTATTGACCTCGGAAAAATGAAAAGCAATGTTGACTTTGATGGGATTTAAACTCGGAACATAAAGAGCCGGAAGAAGAAATGCTACTGCAAGGCATTTTGACCGATGTTCTAATGATTCCGCCCTAATAACTTTCTTAAAAATTGATTTTTTTTAAATTAAATTTTGCAGAAAAGGGTTTTTGTGGGTGTAGATTATGATTGTTATATACCAACTGAAACAACCCATGTACATTATATAAGTTAGTTTTTAGCAGAAACGGTAGAATATAAACTTGAAAGAGATTTTTTTTTTCTTCAATTTAATACACCAGTATTTTTACAATAGCTTCCAGATCGAATGAACTAGATGGTCTCAATACAAAGTTAACTGATACACCCAATGACTATCTGTATTGGAGTAAACATTTATAGTTTACTGGTTGACCTTCCAGTACATTTTTTTTTGTTATTGAGTCCTTTGTTGGACTTGCTGGGAGGTTTTTTTTATTTCTATTGTATGTGAACACTATCAAACAGGAATCTAGCCAAATACAAACGTAGTTAAAAATGGGGTACATTTTTATTATTATACCCATCTCCGAAGACGGGTATTATGGAGTTCTTGAATGGGGCGAGGGGCAGTGAAAATGAGTAATTTACAAGGGTTGTTCAAAACACAGCAAAAATACAACTTTCACCTTCAAAATTCACATCAAACTCATCAACTAACGACACTTAAAATTAAAATCTTTTACTATTATATCCATCTTGGAGATGGGTGTAATAATAAAAATATACCATAACTCTTCTTTACCCTCTTATTCCTGGGAGGGGGCAGAGTGGGTCCTGCCAGAAGCAACCATCTCCAACTGATCCACCTGGATCCCCACGCAAGACTAGCCATCCAACCATCTTGCTTGGGATCTACCCCTGGGTCTCCTATCTGTTGGTTTTGCCTGTAAAATCTGTCCAGTGATTCTTTTCTGAAACATTGTAACCACATGCCCATAGTATAGGAGCTGTGGTCTCTAAATTCGGAGAAGTAATGGCTCTACCTGGAGTGACTTTCTGATCTCCAAGCTACACACTTTACCGAGTAACATTACTTCAAAGATCCTTTGGAAGAATCCCATTTCACCCACTTGTATTTCTGATCGTATTCTTTTGGTCATTACCCAAGATTCATGACCATAGGTAAAGGATGGTACGAAAACTGATAGCGAGTTTGGCTTTTACGCCTACCTCCCTCCTTCTGATTATTGAATGCTGAAGCTGGTGCATTACTGCACCAGCTTTTGCAATTCTAGCACTTAATTCAGCCTCCTGCCTTCCATCACTTGTGAAAATGGCCCTGGGGTACTTGAACTTCTCTACCTGTTTCAGTGGGACTCCATTCACATGTAACATGTACTGCAAAGGCTTCCTTGTGAGGACGAGTGTCTCAGTTTTTACAGCACTGATTTTCATTCCAGCCATGCAGCACTCAGCATCAAACTTATCAAGTGCAAGTTGAAAATAATTTTAACTCTAATTATCGAAAAGAATAAGTGGATAGCATGGATAGGTTTATGTTAACTAAATATTGCTTGTGTTTTTCATAAAACACTTTTAAAATATTATTTTGACATGAAACATTAAGTATATTTTGTTTTTACAAATGCAAACTGGATTTTTTAACCTCCACCTATTTTTTTTCTTTTTTTTTGTATTATTATTTATAAATATATATTTGCATTTATAATGAAATTTTCATCCTGGCAAACAAAATATACTTAATGTTTCATATGTAAGTAAAAGTAAATTCATTTAAAAAGTACTTGAAATTCTAAAAGTAAAAAACTATGTGAAAAAAAAAAAATAAACGAAACTTATTTGTTTCGGTAATTCAAGAAAGATTATTTTTTATGCTCTCTTTTTATCATAAATTTCATTTTTATTCACGCTCAAATATATTGTTCGAGAGAATGTGGTACAGATTTTAAGTAACCTTTCAGTACCATCATGTCCATAGAAGCTCCAGGAATAGCCTGAACCTGATTTCAAATTACTACTGCAGTGTTTATATTACCTTTTTCTCAGAATTTATCATTTTACCTAAATCAAAATTAGCCACAAAGGCTGAAGAATATTGGGGAATTATTTGAGGGATTAATCTGTAATTATAGTAAGATAAAAGTACCCTCAAACTAACCAGGGCAGTGAGTAATTTAAAATCGATTCTGTCCTTCTTCCTGACAATCTGAACACAATTTCAAGTTACCAGGAGCTAATAACTCACTGTCCTTGAGGGTTTTGGGCGGAGGGGTGAGGGCAGAGTTCTGAGACACGCCTTACAGAAGGTCCTATCAGAAACAACCATCCCCAATTGATTCAGCTGTATCTTTGGAATAAGTGGGAGAAGAAGAAGGAGTTAATATGAAAGAAAGGGGTCATCATTAGCTGGGTCGTATTAACCTATGTCCCTTCCTCCAGTTTTGTGGCCTCATAAGATGTGATCTTGTTCTCAGTCTGGGTCAGTTTGTGGGTTAATTCATCTATCTGGTCAAGGTACATGGGCTGACTGTCTTCAGACACCTTTAATCGGCTTTCATAGTCTTCCACTTTCAACTGGACAATAGAACAGGCAGGACACTAATGTGGAGATTAGAGGGAGGACAATGGATGGTTGATAACACACCACACAACTACAATCACACAGCCACACCATTACCATACCATCAACTTACCATGGCTTCAGCCAGACTCTTATCAATATTAGCACGACCACCACCAGAACACACCATAACATCACACAACATCAGCACACTATCATAACACACTACATACCATCAACATACACTAGCTTCCTTCTCAATAACACCCCACATTACACCATACCATGCCATCATCTTACCGTGGCCTCAGCCAGGTCCTTCTCAATAACAACACTCCCACAGTACACCATAACACCATACCATCAAATTAGCCTTCGATTCTCAATATCCCCACCAAAACCACACCACCACCATCTCAACACACCATCACACCCTAAAACTAAACCTAAACATAACCCTAAACCTAATACTAAACCTAGCCCTGGTGCAAAACCTAATGCCCTAACCCTAACTCTGAACCTAATACAAACCCTAAACCTAACCTTAACTCTAACCCTATATCCTAACCATAACTAAACACTAATCCTAACCCTTAACCCTAACCCTACTCATAAACCTTAAACCTAACCCTAACCCTAACCCTAAACCAAACTTTAATCCAAACCCTAGCCTTGAACATAAACCTAACCATAACCCTAACATAACCCTAACTGTAACCCTAACCCTAAAATCTAGCCTAAACCTACCGTCTAGCTCCTAACCCTAACACTAAACTTAACCCTGACCCTAACGCTAATGCTTAACTTAACCTTGACCCTAATGCTAAACCTAAACCTAAAATTAACACTAACCCTAATTATAACCCTAACGCTAACCTTAACACTACCCCTAACTCTCACTTTAACCTTAACCTTAAATCCAAGGCTAGCCCTAAACCCTAAACTCTAACACTTAATGTAACCCCTAACACCTAAACCTGACCTTAACTCTAGGCCTAACTCTCACCCTAAAGCTAAATCTAACCTAACACTAACCCTAACACAAACCCTAATTCTATCCCTAAACCTAACCTTAACCCTAACATTAACCCTAACCTTAACTAAAAAAACTAACCCTAAACCTTACCCTAACACTAACCCTAAATCTAATCTTAACAGTAACCATAAACCTAACCCTAATACTAAACCTAATGCTAAACAGTAACCCTAACCTAACTATAACACTAACCCTAAACTCTAACACTAAACCCTACCCTTAACCCTAACATGGACAATAACCCTAACCCTAAATCAAACCCCAACACCAATCACAACTCCAACCCTAAAACTAACCCTAACACTATTCCTAACATTTAAACTAAACTTAACCCCAACCATAACCATAAACCTAAACATAGTCTTAAACCTAACACAAGCTCTGATCATAAACTACAAAACATAACCCTAACACCTATTCATAACCCCTAACCATAACCATAATCGTAACCCTAACCCTAATCAGAAACCTAAACCTTAAAATAACCCTAAACCTAAAACTAACAGTAACCATAACTCTAAACCTAACCCGAACACTAAACCTAACCCTGGGGTAAAAACTTAACTCTAATCATAATCATAAATCTAACCCTAACTATAAATCTAAACTTAACCCTAAATCTTACACTAATCCTAAACCCAACTCCAACCCCATTGCCAACACAGACCTTAAGCTTAACTATAACCCTAACCTTAACCCTAACACTAATCATAAAGCCTTTCCTAAACTGTAACCCTATCCTTATACCTAACATTAATCCTAATCCCAAAACCCTAACTCTAAAATTACCCCTAATATTAACTCAAACTTTAATCATAATCCTATCTATAATACTAACGAACAACTAACCCTAACCCTATACTGAACCCTAACCCAAACCCTAAACCCAACCCTATCCCTAACCTTAACCCTAACCTTCACACTAAACATAACACTAACACTAACCCTAACCTTATCAGTAGCCCTAAACAATAACCTAATGCCAGACCCAAACTTTACTTTAACCCTAATCCAAACCTTAACCAAAAACTTAAACCCAAAGCCTAAGCCTAATCTGAACTCTGACCATGTTGCTAAACCTAACTCTAGCCCTAAACTCAACCCTAACCCCAACCCTAACCCTAACAATGACACTTAACCCTAAGCCTAACCCTTACCCTACCCTAAACTTGCTGCTAAACCTAACATTAATCCTAACACTAAAATTTACACTTTCACTAATCCTAACCTAAACTTTAACCCTAACCATATAACCTCTACTCAATACCTAACCGTAACCATAAACCTAACACTAACCATAAACACTAATCCTACATACTAACCCTAACCCTAACTATAAATCTAACACTAAATATTTAACACTAAATCCTACCCTAAAACTAACCCTAGACTTAACCCTAAACACAACCTTAACATTTAGCCTAAATCTAACCCTAAACCTAACCCTAACACTAATCCTAACCCAATCCAAAACCTAAAACTAACGCTAACCATAACCATAATCTTAAACCATAACCTAACCCTAAACATAACTGCAATACTTAATCTAACACTAACTGAAACCATGCACTTAATCCTGAGCCTTACCCTAACCCTGATCCTAACCATAACCCTATACCTTGGCCCTAACCCTATCCATAACCCTAACACTAATCCTCACCATAATCTCTAACCTTAATTCTAACCCTAAAACCCTGACTGTAATCTTACCCTAACTACAAAATTAGCCTTAACACAAAACCTATATAACCCATAAATATAACCCTAACTCTAACCCTAACCCTAATCCTAAACACAAACCTTAACCCTAACACTAATGCTAAACCTAACTCTAACACTAAAACTCACTGTAAACCCTAACCCTTAAACTAAACATAGCCCTAACCATAACAATGACCCTTAACCCTAACCTTAAAATATATATTAAACATAGTCCTAACACTAACCCTAAACACAACCATAACCTTAAACCTTACATATCAACCAGAAACCTAACCCTAAACCTATCCTCAACTCTAACACTAAAGCTAAACCCTAACGCTAGCCCTAAACCCTAACCCTACACCCTAACCCTTAACCTAACCCTAACTCTAACCCTAACTGAAACGCTAACCATAATCCTAAACCTTACTCTAACCCTAACCCTAACCTAACCTAACCCTATCCCTAAACCTTAGCCTAATCCAAACCCTAACATTAAACCTTACCCTGAACCTTACACTAAACGTATCTTTAACCCTGACCCTAACCATAACTATAACTATAAACCCTAATCTTAACTCTATCCTTAACCCTTACCTTCATATGAATCCTAACTGTAACCCTAACCCTAACCCTAATTCTCATGCTAAACCCTACCCTATCCCCTAACATAACCTTGCTATAAGCATAACACTAAACCTAACCCTAACAGTAAACCACACAGAAAACCATAACCCTAAACCCTAAACCTAACACTGTTACCATAAACCCGAACTCTAAACATAACCCCTAACCTAACCATAATCATAACTCTAACCCTAAAATTAACAGTTAATCCTAACCTTAACTTCAACCCTAACACTAAACTTACTGCTAAACCTAATATTAACTCTAATTCTAAAGTTTACACTAGCCCTAAACCCTAACCCTTGAAACCTATATATACAGGGTGCGGACGATATTTGTTTGCAAGATTACTGTCTATGAAAAAATAACACAGTAGTTTTATTTATCAAACTTGGGTCAGTTTGTCTTCATAACTTGTTCTTTCGATCTCACTCCATTAGCTTTGATGACGGCCTCAAGGCAGCCTCAGAACCGGCTACAGGCCTTTGTCACTGTCCCCCGACATAGGCCCCTAAAGGCACTTGTGATCCTGGCCTTCAGATCGTCTTTCGTATTGCAGCTAGATCTGTTGGTGTCTCGTTCCACTGCACCCCACACAAAGAAGTCGAGGGGGTTGCAGTCAGGCGAGCTGGGAGGCCAGATGTCAGGTGAAGTGTGGTCGACAAAGTTCTCTGACAGCCAGGCTTGGGTCTTTCGGCTGGTATGGCAGGGCGTTGAGTCTTGCTGCCACACGTACGGCCTACCTGCAGCTACCTGGTCGATCCAGGGCTTTACTACCTCGCTCAGAACGCGGATGTAGCCATCGGTGTTCAGCTTGAGGCCCTCAGGGAAGAAGTGAGGTGGAATGACGTCGCCTTGACTGCTGACGACACCTAAGACCAATGTTGTCGCTGGAAATTTTGTCTGCATGACTCTGGGTACGTCTTTGAATGAGACAGCGAGCCACCTGTTGTTCTGGGAGTTGATCTTCTGGTCTTCGCTGAAGCTTTTCTCGTCGGAGAAAAACCACAGCATGTCTGGCTTTCAACTTGTTGATCAGTTTCTTTGCGTGCTTCAGTCGCTTTTCTTGCATCGCCTTTGACAGAAATTGTCCTTTCCTCATCTTGTATGAAACGTAGCGAATGTCTTCATGTACCACCAGCCTAATGAGCTTTTCATCCACGCCTTTCTCCCTTGCAATGGCATGCATTGACTTGCTAGGTTCATTGTTGATGATATCCTGAACTTCAGCAACGAACTTGGGCGTTCTGAAGGCGTCAGATCGTCGATCATGTGTTTTCCTCTCTGATGTTGTTTCGTAGTCGAATCCTGAATCTTCCAATTCCTTTCTGACCTTTTCCACTATTCTCCTGCTGACGCTGAGAAAGTGTGAACTTTCCTTATTTGTCCTCCCAGCACAGATTCCAAGAAGAACTCCATGTCTCTTCCACAAATTTGGAGGTTCAAAATTATTCATAATCAATTATTCTGAAAATAAATAATGGAAATATAGTCACTGTTTTTGTTGCATATGGTCCTAGATGTATGTGCTACCTGCTTTGTATATATTATATGTTTGTGTTTTCGTTTTGTAACCATTATATTATATTTTTTATACAACTGTGAATAAAAGATTTGTAATGTTATTTATACAACTGTGAATAAAAGCTTGAATTATAAAAAAAACTTTGATAACTGATGAAAATGATCGTGAGAAGATTTCAACTCGAACTTATACATTTTTTCACTGTGAAATGACATCATCACATTCTTATTTAATCATTTATTTACATACAAGCACAATTTTTTTTTTTTAAATACGTGGGAGAAGGACATGCACACACAATTATCATCATCATCATCATCATCATCCGACAGCCTCAGCCGAAATCGACTCAACAATTGATCTCCACGTGGGTCTGTTGTTCATTGCCGTTGCCAAACCCTGGATTTCAATACCAGATTCTCTGGAGATGACATTGGGATAGGAGAGCTTGTGCCCCCTGTTATTAGTGACTGCTTGTGGTTGCTAAAGCACTCATAGGTGGCACGATGGCAGTGGCCAGAAAATCTTACTCTCCTTTTACATACAACAAATATGTGTGGGAGGCTGGAATATATCTCTCTCAAAGTCAGATGTCACCAGCTTATGTTCTGAATGCGTTGAATCAGGTGAGTGTAAGTGCCATCAAGGTGCTTTTGTTGTTTGGATGAAAGCATTCATGTTTCACTTCCATATAGCAAGATTGGTTGAATCGTTACTTGGAAGAGATTTGAGCGCCAAACTCGATCCATCTTCTTGCAAGTTGACCATGCTTGGGCCTTTCTTGTGGCAAAATCCTTTGATATCTCAGCAGGAGTGTTGCAGGGTGACACTCTTGCTCCTTTCTTCTTTATCATTGCACTAGACTATGTCCTGAGACTCTCATATTGACAAAATCAATAACAAAGGTATAACCATCAAACCCCACATGAGCTCTAGCCCCCCTCTAAACATCTCACCGACCTTGACTTTGCAGATGACCTTGCACTTCTTGCAGATTGCCTAGAAAATGTGCAACAACTTTTGACATCTCTCCAGGAAGCAGCCGCCCTCGTTGGCCTTCATCTCAACGATGGTAAAACAGAGTACATATGAAGCTGTACAGGCAACAGCATCAAAGCAATCAATGGCAGTGATATCAAGCAGGTTGAGGATTTCAAGTATCTTGGGTCCTGGGTCACCCAATTATATGTCACAACAACAGGCACTGGTATTTATCAAAAATTATCAACAAATCATTTTTCCAGCCCGTGGCATCCAAGACGTTTGCAGGACTTGGGCTGCTGACAACGTGGTTCTTGTCATTGTTGCTGGCTCACCTTATCGAAATATTAGGTGATGTCCGTGAGTCTTCTTGCCAACTTATTCCTGAGAGGATTGTAGGGGCAAAGTCCTCAAACACTCCTTCCAGTGGGTCCTGTCAGAAGCAACCGTCTCCAACTAAGCTCATGGATGTTATCCAACCATTTCATTCAGGGTCTATACCTGGGACTCCTCCTGGTTGGTTTTGCCCGTAAAATCCGTCCAGCGATTCTTTCCTGAGACATTCTAAACACATGCTCATAGTATCGAAGCTGTGATCTCTCAATTTGGAGAAGTAGCAGCTCTACCTGATCTCCGAGCTATGTACTCTATCGAGTAACATTATTCCAAAGACCCATCAGAGGAACCTCATTTCTATCACTTGTATTCGCAATGATTTTTTTTTTTACTAGATAGGTAAAGGTTGGCACTGATGCCAAATTGAAGATAGTGAGTTTCGCTTTTACAGCTACCTCCCTTCTTCTGATTACCGAATGCTGAAGCTGGTGCATTACTGCACCAGCTCCTGTAATTCTTACTTGCACTTAATTCCTCCTTCTACCTTCCATCACTCGTGAACATGGCTCCAAGATACTTGAACTTCTGCACCTGCTTCAGTAGAACTCTATTCACATATAGAGTGCATTGTGCAGGATTCCTTAGGCGAATCAGTGTCTCAGTTTTCGCAGCACTGATTTTCATTTCAGCCAAATGGGCTTGCCACTTGTTCTGTGAGGTGTGGAATGGACACTAAAAAATTGCGTATCCCGAGACACCAAAGAGGGTTCGAAAGGAAGCAATTGGAACTTGGAACATCACAACCCTCATAGGTAAGGAGTAGGAACAAGTGGAAGAGGCTAGATTCTACCGGCTAAATATAAACAGGGTTTCCTCAACAAAGTTGCGTGGCTCTGATACTGTAGATTTGGATGGGGGATGGAAACTCCACTATTCAGGTGTGATGCCAGAAATGTCTGCACAGGTGGGAGTGGGGATACTCACAAGCCCTTGGCTGTCAGAATGTGTTATTGACTGGATCCTGTTTGGAGGGAAGATTTTCTTCTTGACACTTAGGCTGAAAGATAGGTCTGTGGGTGGTGCTAGTTTATGTACCAAACAAGGAGTCTGAATACAGGTCCTTCCTTGATAAAGTCACTGTAGAGTTAGATGGAGTTAAGACTGAGTCATATATCCTGATGGAAGACTTTAATGCACATGTTGGTACTGACCACCTGACATGGAAAGGAGGGAATGGTAACCCTGATCTAAATATGAATGGAGAGGCCTTACTAGACTTCTGTTCTACCACTGGATTCTCTGTTATAAACACCTTCTTCCAGCACAGAGACATCCATTAATATACATGGTATAAGGGAAATCAGGGACAGAGATCAATAATTGATTTTGTTATTGTCTCTGATCTCTTTGATTCTGTGATGGATGTTAAGAGAGAGGCTGAGCTGTCAACTGATCACCATCTTGTTATCTGCAACTTGAGACTACCTAAAGCTAAAGAAGCCCACAAAAGTGGCAAATCCAGAGCGACCTTCAGGATAAAGTGGGAAGCATTGGTGGTTAAGGAAATCAGAACCAGGTATGCAGATACTATTGCGTCTAAATTCAGGGAACTCCCTGACCAAACTGAGGACGTTATGACAGCGGAGATTATTCATCTCAGCAGCTTCTGCTTGAGCTGTTAAATGATGCATCCTACGCCATACCACGCCTAAAGAGGCGTGGTATGGCGTAGGATGGTAGGAGGTCAAAGATACCATCTGAACAAAGGAGGCCTACAAATCTTGGCTTGGAAGTAAGTCCTCCTTCTTGCACTTGAGGTACAAGCAGGCTCAAAGAATTGCAGCAGAGACAGTTAAGACAGTGGAGGACTTTGGGGTTAAGCTGGAATTCGACTTCAGATCGACAAACAAAGTGTTCTGGTCTCCTCCTCCACATATGCTATCAAGAATGCATCTGAATATTAATTCCTTTTAGTGTGCTTCTTAAAGTATTGTTGTTGGACCTCCATCGGTTCCAGCGACGAGTGTTCCAGTTGTTTGATCAACAGAACATTATGTTCGTGAAATTAACATGCAAGTGGTTGAACAGTCCAGAAAATACATGTACCCTTAACATAGTTCTCTGGGAGAGTCTACATGATACAGTGTATGATAAGGCTGACCCTTTCAATTACACCATCACCCCTAGCAAAATGGACTGAAGCAATGTGAAATATGTCTTGTTTAACGGTACAGCGAGCCGCTGGGAATTGAAATCCTGACCTTGCAATCGTGAACCGAACACCCTAACCACTAACCACGGCAAAAAGAAATGACAGATGGATCCTAACTAAGTGAATGACGAAGCCATTAAAGTTAACGCTGAGGTTAGCTTTGCCTTTCACCCTTATGGGCTCGATAAAATAAAGAACCAGTAACGCATTGGGGTCAATTTGATCGACTTTCCCTTCCCCTTCAAATTGCTGGCCTTGTGCCAAAAAGTAGAAACAATTCAATAATGAAAATATTTAAAGAATGGAAGTATCTTTGATGTCCTTCCATAGCTAAGTTTGATGACAGCTTTCTTTTGTTTTAAGCCTTCAAGTTATCACAAAAAATTTGCAATTGCCAAGGTCCGTTGCCAGGCTGGAAACTTCCGAACATTCTCGATAATCACTAATACAAAATAATTCTAAGGCGGAGTTTTGGAATCAGTTTATCACTGTAATTTTGTTTCTAAATCTGAGAGTGCACCATTGAAAAGAAGTGAGGCAGTGTCATCCCCTACCATCCGCTGTTGGTGAGCAACCATCGTACACAATGAAAGGCATTAGACATTATTATGCACCTTAATTTCATTAACATTTATTTTAATTAATTACAATCATCTTCTTTCATAGATATTATTATCAAACATAATTATATTTTATTTATTTCACATACTTATGCATACAATTAAACATAATTTATATACATGCGTGAGAAGTGGCAGAAATCACACATTACAATAAAGTATTGATGGCAAGTATTCATGGGTGATAGAGAGACTAAAACGTTGGAATAACCAAGTACCTTCAGCAGGAGCATCACCTGATATGTCGGTAAGGCGACCGACAACAATGACACGAACCTCATTGGTCCTGACCCAGCTCCTCAAACGTTTCAAACATCCCTGGCTGAACAAAATAATTTGCCAATAATTTCAGGTATTTTAGAATTTTATTGTTCGGTTTTCGATGAGCCTCTTCTTTACCTCACTGTGATTTGGCTACATCACACACAGTAATGACCTAACACTGTGTTTTGGCCACATAACACTCAGCCGTGACCTAATACTGTCTTTTGGCCACATCACACACAGCAATTACCTAACACTGTGTTTTGGCCGTATCACACTCAGCACTGACACAACACTATGTTTTGGTCACATCATACACAGCAGTGACCTAACACTGTTTTGGCCACATATCACTCAGCAGTGACCTAACACTGTGTTTTGGCTACATAACATTCAGCAGTGACCTAACACTGTGTTCAGGCCACGTAATACACATCAGTGACCTAACACTCTGTTTTGGCCACATCACACACAGCAGTGACCTAACACTGTGTTTTGGCCACTTAACACTCAGCATTAACCTAAAACTGTGTTTTGGCCACATATCACTTAGCACATAGCACGTAACACTGTGCTTTGGCCACATCAAACTCGGCAGTGACCTCACACAGTGTTTTGGCCATATCACACTCATCAGTGACCTAAAACTGTGTTTTGACCACATAACACTCAGCAGTGACCTAAAACTGTGTATTGGCCACATCACACACAGCAGTGACCTAACACTGTGTTTTGGCCACATAACACTCAGCAGTGACCTAACACTGTGTTTTGGCCACATCACACTCAGTAGTGACATAACACTGTGTTTTGGCCACATAACACACAGCAATGACGTAACACTGTGTTTTCCACTTAACACACAGCAGTGACCTAACACTGTGTTTTGGCCACATCACACAACAGTGACCTAACACTGTGTTTTAGCCACATATCACTCAGCAGTGACCTAACACTGTGTTTTGGCCAAACACACTCGGCAGTGATCTAACACTGTCTTTTGACCACATCACAGTCATCAGTGACGTAAAACTGTGTTTTGGCCACATAACATTCAGCAGTGACCTAACACTGTGTTTTGGCCAAACACACTCGGCAGTGATCTAACACTATCTTTTGACCACATCACAGTCATCAGTGACGTAAAACTGTGTTTTGGCCACATAACATTCAGCAGTGACCTAACACTGTGTTTTGGCCAAACACACTCGGCAGTGATCTAACACTGTCTTTTGACCACATCACAGTCATCAGTGACGTAAAACTGTGTTTTGGCCACATAACATTCAGCAGTGACCTAACACTGTGTTTTGGCCAAACACACTCGGCAGTGATCTAACACTGTCTTTTGACCACATCACAGTCATCAGTGACGTAAAACTGTGTTTTGGCCACATAACATTCAGCAGTGACCTAACACTGTGTTTTGGCCAAACACACTCGGCAGTGATCTAACACTGTCTTTTGACCACATCACAGTCATCAGTGACGTAAAACTGTGTTTTGGCCACATAACATTCAGCAGTGACCTAACACTGTGTTTTGGCCAAACACACTCGGCAGTGATCTAACACTGTCTTTTGACCACATCACAGTCATCAGTGACGTAAAACTGTGTTTTGGCCACATAACATTCAGCAGTGACCTAACACTGTGTTTTGGCCAAACACACTCGGCAGTGATCTAACACTGTCTTTTGACCACATCACAGTCATCAGTGACGTAAAACTGTGTTTTGGCCACATAACATTCAGCAGTGACCTAACACTGTGTTTTGGCCAAACACACTCGGCAGTGATCTAACACTGTCTTTTGACCACATCACAGTCATCAGTGACGTAAAACTGTGTTTTGGCCACATCACAGACATCAGTGCCCTAACACTGTGTTTTGGCCAGATAACACTCAGCAGTGACCTAACACTGTGTTTTGGCCACATAACGCTCAGCAGTGACCTAACCCTGTGATTTGGCCACATCACACTCAGCAGTGACCTAACACTGTGTTTTGGCCACATAACACTTAGCAGTGACCTAACACTGTGTTTTGACCACATAACTCTCAGCAGTGACCTAACACTGTGTTCAGGCCACGTAATACACATCAGTGACCTAACACTCTGTTTTGGCCACATCACACACAGCAGTGACCTAACACTGTGTTTTGGCAACTTAACACTCAGCATTAACCTAAAACTGTGTTTTGGCCACATATCACTTAGCACATAGCACGTAACACTGTGCTTTGGCCACATCAAACTCGGCAGTGACCTCACACAGTGTTTTGGCCATATCACACTCATCAGTGACCTAAAACTGTGTTTTGACCACATAACACTCAGCAGTGACCTAAAACTGTGTATTGGCCACTTCACACACAGCAGTGACCTAACACTGTGGTTTGGCTACATAACACAGTAATGACCTAACACTGTGTTTTGGCCACATAACACTCAGCAGTGACGTAACACTGTGTGTTGGCCAAATCACACACAGCAGTGACCTAACACTGCGTTTTGGCCACATAACACTCAGCAGTGACCTAACACTGTGTTTTGGCCACATAACACTCAGCAGTGACCTAACACTGTGTTTTGGCCACATAACACTCAGCAGTGACCTAACACTGTGTTTTGGCCACATCACACTCAGTAGTGACATAACACTGTGTTTTGGCCACATAACACACAGCAATGACGTAACACTGTGTTTTCCACTTAACACACAGCAGTGACCTAACACTGTGTTTTGGCCACATCACACAACAGTGACCTAACACTGTGTTTTAGCCACATATCACTCAGCAGTGACCTAACACTGTGTTTTGGCCAAACACACTCGGCAGTGATCTAACACTGTCTTTTGACCACATCACAGTCATCAGTGACGTAAAACTGTGTTTTGGCCACATAACATTCAGCAGTGACCTAACATTGTGTTTTGGCCACATCACAGACAGCAGTGCCCTAACACTGTGTTTTGGCCAGATAACACTCAGCAGTGACCTAACACTGTGTTTTGGCCACATCACACTCAGCAGTGACCTAACACTGTGTTTTGGCCACATCACACTCAGCAGTTAGCTAACACTGTGTTTTGGCCACATAACACACATCAATGATCTAACACTGTGATTTGGCCACATCACACACAGCAGTGACCTAACACTGTGTTTTGGCCACATAACACTTAGCAGTGATCTAACACTGTGTTTTGACCACATAACTCTCAGCAGTGACCTAACACCGTGTTTTAGTCACATGTCACACAGTAGTGACCTAACACTCTGTTTTGGCCACATCACACACAGCAGTGACCTAACACTGTGTTTTGGCCACACAACTCAACTGTGACCTAACACTGTGTTTTGGCTAGATAACACTCAGCAGTGACCTTACACTGTGTTTTGGCCACAACACACACAACAATGACCTAACACGGTGTTTTGGCTACATCACACTCAGCAGTGATCTACCACTGTGGTTTCGCTACATAACACTCAGCAGTGACCTAACACTGTGTTCTGGCCACGTCATACACATCAGTGACCTAACGCTGCGTTTTCCCCACATAACACAGAGCAGTGACGTAACACTGTGTTTTCCAAATAACCCTCAACATTGACCTAACACTGAGATTTGGCCACATAACACTCAGAAGTGATCTAACAATGTTTTGGCCACATCATACACAGCATTGACCTAACACTGCGTTTTGGCCACACAACTCAACAGTGACCTAACACTGTGTTTTGGCCATATAGCACACATCAGTGACCAAACACTGTGTTTTGGCCATATAACTCTCAGCAGTGACCTAAGACTGTGTTTTAGCCACACATCACTCAGCAGTGACCTAACACTGTCTTTTGGCCACATCACAGTCAGCAGTGACGTAAAACTGTGTTTTGGCCACATAACATTCAGCAGTGACCTAAGATTGTGTTTTGGCCACATTACAGACAGCAGTGCCCTAACACTGTCTTTTGGCCAGATAACACTCAGCAGTGACCTAACACTGTGTTTTGGCCAAATAACACTCAGCAGCGACCTAACTCTGTGTTTTGGCCACATAACACTCAGCAGTGACCTAACCCTGTGTTTTGGCCACATCACACTCAGCAGTGACCTAACACTGTGTTTTCGCCAGATCACACTCAGCAGTGAGCTAACACTGTCTTTTGGCCACATCACAGTCAGCAGTGACCTAACACTGTGTTTTGGCCACATCACACTCATCAGAAACGTAACACTGTGTTTTGGCCACATAACACTCAGCAGCGACCTAACACTGTGTTTTGGCCACATCACACTCAGCAGTGACCTAACAATGTGTTTTGGCCACATCACACTCAGCAGTGACCTAACACTGTGTCTTCGCCAGATCACACTCAGCAGTGACCTAACACTGTCTTTTGGCCACATCACACTCATCAGTGACGTAACACTGTGTTTTGGCTACATCACAGACAGTAGTGACCTAACACCGTGTTTCGGCGTCATAACACTCAGCCTTGACCTAACACTGTGTTCTGGCCACATCACACACAGCAGTGACTTATAAATGTGTTTTGGCCACATCACACTCGGCAATGACGTAACACTGTGGTTTGGCCATATAACACCCGGCAGTGACCTAACACTGTGTTTTGACCACATAACACACAGCAGTGACATAACACTGCGTTTTCGCCACATAACACTCAGAAGTGACCTAACAATGTTTTGGCCACATCATAGACAGCAGTGACCTAACAATGCCTTTTGGCCACATACCTCAACAGTGGCCTAACACTGTGTTTTTCCACATAACACTCAGCCTTAACCTAAAACTGTGTTTTGGCCACATCACACTCAGCAGTGACCTAACACTGTATTTTGGATACATAACACTCATCAGTGACGTAACACTGTGTTTTGGCCACATAACACTCAGCAGTGATCTAACACTGTGTTTTGGCCACATAACACACAGCAGTAACCTAACACTGTGTTTTGACCACATAACACACAGCAGTGACTTAACACTGTGATTTGGTCGAATCACACACAGCAGGGACCTAACACTGTGTTTTAGCCACATCATATACGGTAGAGACTTAACACTCTGTTTGGGCCATATAACACTCAGCAGTGACCTAACACTGTGTTTTGGCCTCATCCCACTCGGCAGTGACCTAACACTGTGTTTCGGCCACATAACAGTCTGCAGTGATCTAACACTGTGTTTCGGCCACATAAGACTCAGCAGTGACCTAACACATGGTTTTGGCCATATAATACTCAGCAGTGACCTAACACTGTGTTTTGGCCACATCACACTCAGAAGTGACCTAACACTTCGTTTTCCACACATAAGACACAGCAGTGACGTAACACTGTGTTTTCCACTTAACACACAGCAGTGACCTAACACTGTGTTTTGGCCTCATAACACAGAGCAGTGACGTAACACTGTGTTTTCCACATAACCCTCAACAGTGACCTAACACTGTGTTTTGGCCACATAACACACAGCAGTGACCTAACACTGTGTTTTGGCCAAATCCAACACAGGAGTGACCTAACACTCTGTTTTGGCTACATAACACTCAGCAGTGATCTAACAATGTGTTTTGGCCACATCACACACAGCAGTGATCTAAGACTGTGTTGTGGCCACATAACAGTCAACAATGACCTAACCCTGTGTTTTAGCCACATCACACTCAGCAGTGAGCTAACACTGTGCTTTGGTCACATCACACACAGCAATGACGTAACACTGTGTTTTGGCGACATAACACTCAGTAGTGAGCAAACACTCTGTTTTGGCCACATCACACACAGAAGTGACCTAACACTGTGTTTTGGCCACATAAGCACTCAGTAGTAACCTAACACTGTGTGTTGGCCACATAACACTCAGTAGTGAGCAAACACTCTGTTTTGGCCACATCACACACAGAAGTGACCTAACACTGTGTTTTGGCCACATAAACACTCAGCAGTGACCTAACACTGTGTGTTGGCCACATAACACTCAGTAGTGAGCAAACACTCTGTTTTGGCCACATCATACACAGAAGTGACCTAACACTGTGTTTTGGCCACATCACACTCAGCAGTTAGATAACACTGTGTTTTGGCCACATCACACTCAGCAGTGACGTAACACTGTGTTTTGGCCACATCACACACAGCAATGAACTAACACTGTGTTTTGGCCACATCATACTCAGCAGTGACCTAACACTGTGTTTTGGCCACATAACACTCACCAGTGACCTAACACTGTGTTATGTCTACATCACACTCAGCAGTGACTTAACACTGTGTTTTGGCCACATCACACACAGCAGTGACGTAACACTGTGTTTTGGCCACATCACACACAGCAATGAACTAACACTGTGTTTTGGCCACATCATACTCAGCAGTGACCTAACACTGTGTTTTGGCCACATCACACTCAGCAGTGACCTAACACTGTGTTTCGGCCACATAACACTCAGCAGTGACCTAACACTGTGTTTTGGTCACATCACACTCAGCAGTGAGCTAACACTCTGTTTTGGCCACATCACACACAGCAATGAACTAACACTGTGTTTTGGCCACATCACACTCAGCTGTGATCAAACACTGTGTTTTGGCCACATCACACTAAGCAGTGACCTAAAACTGTGTTTTGGCCACATCACACACAGCAATGACCTAACATTGTGTTTTGGCCACATCACACTCAGCAGTGACCTAACACTGTGTTTTGGCCACATAACACTCAGCAGTGACCTAACACGGTATTTTGGCCACATCACACACAGCAGTGACCTAACACTGTTTTGGCCACATCACACTCAAAAGTGAGCTAAGACTGTGTTTTTGCCACATAACACTCAGCAGTGATCTAACACTGTGTTTTGGCCACATCACACACAGCAGTGACCTAACACTGTGTTTTGGCCACATAACACTCAGCCGTGACCTAATACAGTGTTTTGGCCACATCACAGACAATAATGACCTAAAACTGTGTTTTGGCCCCATACCTCTCACCAGTGACTTAACACTGTGTTTTGTCCATATAACACTCAGCAGTAACATAACACTGTGTTTTGGCCACATAATACGCAGCAGTGACCTAACACTGTGTTTTGGCCACATCACACACAATAATGACTTAACACTGTGTTTTGTCTACATCACACTCAGCGGTGACCTAACACTGTGTTTTGGCCACATCACACTCATCAATGACCTAACACTGTGTTTTGACCACATCACACTCAGCCTTCACCTAACATTGTGTTTTGGCCACATCACACTCATCAGTGACCTAACACTGTGTTTTGTCTACATCACACTCAGCAGTAACCAAACACTGTGTTTTTGCCACATCACACACAGCAGTGACCTAACACTTTGTTTTGGTCACATCACGCTCAGTAGTAACCTAACACTGTGTTTTGTCCACATCAGACTCAGCAGGGACGTAACACTGTGTTTTGGCCACATCACACACAGCAATGAACTAACACTGTGATTTAGCCACATCACACTCAGCAGTGACCTAATACTGTGTTTTGGCCACATCACACTCAGCAGTGAGCTAACACTCTGTTTTGGCCACATCACACTTAGCAGTGAGCTAAGACTGTGCTTTGGCCACATAACACTCAGCAGTGATCTAACACTGTGTTTTGACCACATAACACTCAGCCGTGACCTAATACAGTGTTTTGGCCACATCACAGACAATAATGAGCTAAAACTGTCTTTTGGCCACATAACACTCAGCAGTGACCTAACACTGTGTTTCTGCCATATAACAATTAGCAGTGACCTAACACTGTGTTTTGGTCACATCACACTCAGTAGTAACCTAACACTGTGTTTTGGCCACATCACACTCAGCAGTGACCTAACACTATGTGTTGGCCACATCACACTCAGCAGTGAGTTAACACTTTGTTTTGGCCACATCACACTCAGCAATGTCCTAACACTGTCTTTCGGCCACATAACACTCAGCAGTGACCTAACACTGTGTTTGGGCCACCTAACATTGTGTTTCTGCCACATCACACAGCAGTGACCTAACCCTGTGTTTTGGTCACATCACACTCAGCAGTGACCTAACACTGTGTTTTGGCCACATCACACACAGCAATGACCTAACATTGTGTTTTAGCCACATCACACTCAGCAGTGACCTAACACCGTGTTTTAGCCACATAACACTCAGCCGTGACCTAATATAGTGTTTGGCCACATCAAAGACAATAATGACCTAAAACTGTGTTTTGGCCACATAACACTCAGCAGTGACCTAACACTGTGTTTTGGTCACATCACACTCAGTAGTAACCTAACACTGTTTTGGCCACATCACACTCAGCCGTGACCTAACACTGTGTTTTGGCCACCTCACACTCAGCAGTGAGCTAACACTGTGTTTTGGCCACATAACACTCAGCAGTAACATAACACTGTGTTTTGGCCACATAACACTCCGCAGTGATCTAACAATGTGTTCTGGCCACATCACATACAGCAGTGACCTAACACTGTGTTTTGGCCACATCACACACAATAATGACCTAACACTGTGTTTTGTCTACATCATATTCAGCGGTGACCTAACACTGTGTTTTGGCCACCTCACACTCAGCAGTGACCTAACACTGTGTTTTGGCCACATCACACTCATCAATGACCTAACACTTTGTTTTGGCTACATCACACTCAGCCTTCACCTAACACTGTGTTTTGGCTATATCACACTCATCAGTGATCTAACACTGTGTTGTGTCTACATCACACTCAGCCTTCACCTAACACTGTGTTCTAGCCACATCACACACAGCAATGACCTTACATTGTCTTTTGGCCACATCACACTCAGCAGTGACCTAACACTATGTGTTGGCCACATCGCACTCAGCAGTGAGCTAACACTCTGTTTTGGCCACATCACACACAGAAGTGACCTAACACTGTGTTTTAGCCACATCACACTCAGCAGTGACCTAACACTGTGTTTTGGCCACATCACACTCAGTAGTAACCTAACACTGTGTTTTGGCCATCGAACATTGTATTTTTGTCACATCACACACAGCAGAGACCTAACACTGTGTTTTGGCCACATCACACACAGCAGTAACCTAACAATGTGTTTTGGCCACATCACACTCAGCAGTGATCAAACACTGTGTTTTGGCCACATCACACTCAGCAGTGAGCTAACACTGTGTTTTGGCCACATAACACTAAGCAGTAACATAACACTGTGTTTTGGTCACATAAGACTCAGCAGTGATCTAACAATATGTGTTGGCCACATCAAGTACAGCAGTGACCTAACACTGTGTTTTGGCCACATAACACTCAGCAGTGACCTAACACTGTGTGTTGGCCACATCACATTCAGCAGAGACCTAACACTCTGTTTTGGCCACATCACACTCAGCATTGACCTAACACTTTGTTTTGGCCACATCACACTCAGCAGTGACCTAACACTGTGTTTTGGCAACATCACACACAGCAATGTCCTAACACTGTGTGTTGGCCACATCATACTCAGCAGTGACCTAACACTGTGTTTTGGCCACATCACACACAGCAGTGACCTAACACTGTTTTGGCCACATCGCACTCAGCAGTGACCTAACACTGTGTTTTGGCCACATAAAACTCAGCAGTGATCGAACACTCTGTTTTGGCCACATCACACACAGCAGTGACCTAACACTGTGTTTTGGCCACATAACACTCAGCCGTGACCTAATACAGTGTTTTGGCCACATCACAGACAATAATGACCTAAAACTGTGTTTTGGCCACATAACACTCAGCAGTGACCTAACACTCTGTTTCGGCCATATAACACTCAGCAGAGACCTAACATTGTGTTTCGGCCACCTAACATTGTGTTTTTGCCACGTCACTCACAGCAGTGACCTAATACTGTGTTTTGGTCACATCACACTCAGTAGTAAACTAACACTGTGTTTTGGCCACATCACACTTAGCAGTGAGCTAACACTGTATTTTAGTCACATGACACTCAGCAGTAACATAACACTGTGTTTCGGCCACATAACACTCAGCAGTGACCTAACACTGTGTTTTGGCCACATCACAAACAGCAATGACCTAACATTGTCTTTTGGCCACATCACACTCATCAGTGACCTAACACTGTGATTTGGCCACATAACACTCAGCCGTGATCTAATACAGTGTTTTGGCCACATCACAGACAATAATGACCTAAAACTGTGTTTTGGCCACATAACACTCAGCAGTGACCTAACGCTGTGTTTTGGTCACATCACACTCAGTAGTAACATAACACTGTGTTTTGGCCACATCACACTCAGCAGTGATTTAACACTGTGTTTTGGCCACAACACACTCGGCAGTGAGCTAACACTGTGTTTTGGCCACATAACACTCAGCAGTAACATAACACTGTGTTTTGGCCACATAACACTCAGCAGTGATCTAACAATATGTTCTGGCCACATCACACTCAGCAATGACCTAACACTGTGTTTTGGCCACATCACACACAGCAATGACCTAACACTCTGTTTTGGCCACAGCACACTCAGCAGTGACCTAACACTGTGTTTTGGCCACATCACACACAGCAATGTCCTAACACTGTGTTTTGGCCACATCACACACAGCAATGACCTAACACTGTGTTTTGGGCACATCACACTCAGCAGTGACCTAACACTGTGTGTTGGCCACATCACACTCAGCAGTGAGGTAACACTCTGTTTTGGCCACATCACACTCAGCAGTGACCTAACACTGTGTTTCGGCCATATAACACACAGCAATGACCTCACATTATGTTTTGGCCACATCACACTCAGCAGTGACCTAACACTGTGTTTTGGCCACATCACACACAGCAGTGACCTAACACTGTTTTTGACACATCACACTCAGAAGTGATCTAACACTGTGTTTTGGCCACACAACACTCAGCCGTGAACTAATACAGTGTTTTGGCCACATCCCAGACAATAATGACCTAAAATTGTGTTTTGGCCACATAACACAAAGCAGTGACCTAATACTGTGTTTTGGTTACATCACACTCAGTAGTAACCTAACACTGTGTTTTGGCCACATCACACTTAGCAGTGATCTAACACTGTGTTTTGGGCACATAACACTCAGCAGTAACATAACAATGTGTTTTGGCCACATAACACTCAGCGGTGACCTAACACTGTGTTTTGGTCACATCGCAGACAGCAGTGAGCTAACACTCTGTTTTGGCTACATCACACACAGAAGTGACCTAACACTGTGTTTTGGCCACATCACACACAGCAGTGACCTAACACTGTGTTTTGGCCACATAACACACAGCAATGAACTAACACTGTGTTTTGGCCATATCACACTCATGAGTGACCTAACACTGTGTTTTGGCCGCATAACACACAGCAATGAACTAACACTGTGTTTTGGCCACATCACACACAGCAATGAACTAACACTGTGTTTTGGCCACATCACACTCAGCAGTGACCTAACACTGTGTCTTGGCCACATCACACTCAGCAGTGACCTAACACTGTGTTTTGGCCACATCACACTCTGCAGTGAATTAACACTGTGTGTTGGCCACATCACACTCAGCAGTAAGCTAACACTCTGTTTTGGCCACATCACACTCAGCAGTGACCTAACACTGTGTGTTGGCCACATCACACTCAGCAGTAACCTAACACTGTGTTTTGGCCACATCACACTCAGCAGTGACCTAACACTGTTTTGGCCACATCACACACAGCAATGACCTAACACTGTGTTTTGGCCACATCACACTCAGCAATGACCTAATACTGTATGTTGGCCACATCACACTCAGCAGTGACCTAACACTGTGTGTTGGTCACATCACACACAGCAGTGAGCTAACACTGTGTGTTGGTCACATCACACACAGCAGTGAGCTAACACTCTGTTTTGGCTACATCACACTCAGCAGTGACCTAACACTGTGTTTTGGCCACATCACACACAGCAGTGACCCAACACTGTGTTTTGGCCACATCACACTCAGCAGTGACCTAATACAGTGTTTTGGCCACATCACAGACAATAATGACCTAACACTGTGTTTTGGCTACATCATAATCAGCAGTGACCTAACACTGTGTTTTGGCCACATCACACTCATCAGTGACCTAACACTGTGTGTTGGCCTCATCACTCTCAGCAGTGAGCTAAAACTCTGTTTTGGCCACATCACACACAGAAGTGACCTAACACTGTGTTTTAGCCACATCACGCTCAGCAGTGACCTAACATTGTGTTTTGGCCACATCACACTCATCAGTGACGTAACACTGTGTTTTGGCCACATCACACACAGCAATGAACTAACACTGTGTTTTGGCCACATCATACTCAGCAGTGACCTAACACTGTGTTTTGGCCACATCACACACAGCAATGTCCTAACACTGTGTGTTGGCCACATCACACTCAGCAGTGACCTAACACTGTGTTTTGGCTACATCAAACTCAGCAGTGATCTAACACTCTGTTTTGGCCACATCACACACAGCAATGACCTAACACTGTGTTTTGGCCACATCACACACTGCAGTGACCTAACACTGTTTTGGCCACATCGCACTCAGCAGTGAGCTAAGACTGTGTTTTGGCCACATAACACTCAGCAGTGACCTAACACTGTGTTTTGGCCACATCACACACAGCAGTGACCTAACACTGTGGTTTGGCCACATAACACACAGCAGTGACCTAACACTGTTTTGGACACATCAGAAGTGAGCTAAGACTGTGTTTTGGACACAGAACACTCAGCCGTGAACTAATACAATGTTTTGGCCACATCCCAGACAATAATGACCTAAAACTGTGTTTTGGCCACATAACACTCAGTAGTAACATTGTGTTTTTGACACATCACACACAGCAGTGACCTAACACTGTCTTTTGGTCACATCACACTCAGTAGTAACCTAACACTGTGTTTTGGCCACATCACACTCAGCAGTGACCTAACACTGTGTTTTGGCCACATCACACTCAGCAGTGAGCTAACACTGTGTTTCGGCCATATAACACACAGCAATGACCTCACATTGTGTTTTGGCTACATCACACTCAGCAGTGACCTAACACTGTGTTTTGGCCACATCACACACAGCAGTGACCTAACACTGTTTTTGACACATCACACTCAGAAGTGATCTAACACTGTGTTTTGGCCACACAACACTCAGCCGTGAACTAATACAGTGTTTTGGCCACATCCCAGACAATAATGACCTAAAATTGTGTTTTGGCCACATAACACACAGCAGTGACCTAATACTGTGTTTTGGTTACATCACACTCAGTAGTAACCTAACACTGTGTTTTGGCCACATCACACTTAGCAGTGATCTAACACTGTGTTTTGGGCACATCACACTCAGCAGTGAGCTAACACTGTGTGTTGGCCACATAACACTCAGCAGTAACATAACAATGTGTTTTGGCCACATAACACTCAGCGGTGACCCAACACTGTGTTTTGGCCACATCACACACAGAAGTGACCTAACACTGTGTTTTGGCCACATCACACACAACAGTGACCTAACACTGTGTTTTGGCCACATAACACACAGCAATGAACTAACACTGTGTTTTGGCCACATCACACTCATGAGTGACCTAACACTGTGTTTTGGCCACATGACACACAGCAATGAACTAACACTGTGTTTTGGCCACATCACACTCAGCAGTGACCTAACACTGTGTTTTGGCCACATCACACTCAGCAGTGACCTAACACTGTGTTTTGGCCACATCACACTCTGCAGTGAATTAACACTGTGTGTTGGCCACATCACACTCAGCAGTAAGCTAACACTCTGTTTTGGCCACATCACACTCAGCAGTGACCTAACACTGTGTGTTGGCCACATCACACTCAGCAGTAACCTAACACTGTGTTTTGGCCACATCACACTCAGCAGTGACCTAACACTGTTTTGGCCACATCACACACAGCAATGACCTAACACTGTGTTTTGGCCACATCACACTCAGCAATGACCTAATACTGTATGTTGGCCACATCACACTCAGCAGTGACCTAACACTTTGTGTTGGTCACATCACACACAGCAGTGAGCTAACACTGTGTGTTGGTCACATCACACACAGCAGTGAGCTAACACTCTGTTTTGGCTACATCACACTCAGCAGTGACCTAACACTGTGTTTTGGCCACATCACACACAGCAATGACCTAACACTGTGTTTTGGCCACATCACACTCAGCAGTGACCTAACACTGTGTTTTAGCCACATCACTCACAGCAATGACGTAACACTGTGTTTTGGCCACATCACACTCAGCAGTGACCTAACACTGTGTTTTGGCCACATCACACACAGCAATGTCCTAACAATGTGTGTTGGCCACATCACACTCAGCAGTAACCTAACACTGTGTTTTGGCCACATCACACTCAACAGTGACCTAACACTGTTTTGGCCACATCACACACAGCACTGACCTAACACTGTGTTTTGGCCACATCACACTCAGCAATGACCTAACACTGTATGTTGGCCACATCACACTCAGCAGTGACCTAACACTGTGTTTTGGCCACATCACACACAGCAGTGACCTAACACTGTGGTTTGGCCACATAACACACAGCAGTGACCTAACACTGTTTTGGACACATCAGAAGTGAGCTAAGACTGTGTTTTGGACACAGAACACTCAGCCGTGAACTAATACAATGTTTTGGCCACATCCCAGACAATAATGACCTAAAACTGTGTTTTGGCCACATAACACTCAGTAGTAACATTGTGTTTTTGACACATCACACACAGCAGTGACCTAACACTGTCTTTTGGTCACATCACACTCAGTAGTAACCTAACACTGTGTTTTGGCCACATCACACTCAGCAGTGACCTAACACTGTGTTTTGGCCACATCACACTCAGCAGTGAGCTAACACTGTGTTTCGGCCATATAACACACAGCAATGACCTCACATTGTGTTTTGGCTACATCACACTCAGCAGTGACCTAACACTGTGTTTTGGCCACATCACACACAGCAGTGACCTAACACTGTTTTTGACACATCACACTCAGAAGTGATCTAACACTGTGTTTTGGCCACACAACACTCAGCCGTGAACTAATACAGTGTTTTGGCCACATCCCAGACAATAATGACCTAAAATTGTGTGTTGGCCACATAACACACAGCAGTGACCTAATACTGTGTTTTGGTTACATCACACTCAGTAGTAACCTAACACTGTGTTTTGGCCACATCACACTTAGCAGTGATCTAACACTGTGTTTTGGGCACATCACACTCAGCAGTGAGCTAACACTGTGTTTTGGCCACATAACACTCAGCAGTAACATAACAATGTGTTTTGGCCACATAACACTCAGCGGTGACCCAACACTGTGTTTTGGCCACATCACACACAGAAGTGACCTAACACTGTGTTTTGGCCACATCACACACAGCAGTGACCTAACACTGTGTTTTGGCCACATAACACACAGCAATGAACTAACACTGTGTTTTGGCCACATCACACTCATGAGTGACCTAACACTGTGTTTTGGCCACATCACACACAGCAATGAACTAACACTGTGTTTTGGCCACATCACACTCAGCAGTGACCTAACACTGTGTTTTGGCCACATCACACTCAGCAGTGACCTAACACTGTGTTTTGGCCACATCACACTCTGCAGTGAATTAACACTGTGTGTTGGCCACATCACACTCAGCAGTAAGCTAACACTCTGTTTTGGCCACATCACACTCAGCAGTGACCTAACACTGTGTGTTGGCCACATCACACTCAGCAGTAACCTAACACTGTGTTTTGGCCACATCACACTCAGCAGTGACCTAACACTGTTTTGGCCACATCACACACAGCAATGACCTAACACTGTGTTTTGGCCACATCACACTCAGCAATGACCTAATACTGTATGTTGGCCACATCACACTCAGCAGTGACCTAACACTGTGTGTTGGTCACATCACACACAGCAGTGAGCTAACACTGTGTGTTGGTCACATCACACACAGCAGTGAGCTAACACTCTGTTTTGGCTACATCACACTCAGCAGTGACCTAACACTGTGTTTTGGCCACATCACACACAGCAATGACCTAACACTGTGTTTTGGCCACATCACACTCAGCAGTGACCTAACACTGTGTTTTAGCCACATCACTCACAGCAATGACGTAACACTGTGTTTTGGCCACATCACACTCAGCAGTGACCTAACACTGTGTTTTGGCCACATCACACACAGCAATGTCCTAACAATGTGTGTTGGCCACATCACACTCAGCAGTAACCTAACACTGTGTTTTGGCCACATCACACTCAACAGTGACCTAACACTGTTTTGGCCACATCACACACAGCAATGACCTAACACTGTGTTTTGGCCACATCACACTCAGCAATGACCTAACACTGTATGTTGGCCACATCACACTCAGCAGTGACCTAACACTGTGTGTTGGTCACATCACACACAGCAGTGAGCTAACACTGTGTGTTGGTCACATCACACACAGCAGTGAGCTAACACTCTGTTTTGGCTACATCACACTCAGCAGTGACCTAACACTGTGTGTTGGTCACATCACTCTCAGCAGTGAGCTAACACTCTGTTTTGGCCACTTCACACACAGAAGTGACCTAACACTGTGTTTTAGCCACATCACTAACAGCAATGACGTAACACTGTGTTTTGGCTACATCACACTCAGCAGTGACCTAACACTGTGTGTTGGTCACATCACTCTCAGCAGTGAGCTAACACTCTGTTTTGGCCACTTCACACACAGAAGTGACCTAACACTGTGTTTTAGCCACATCACTCTCAGCAGTGACCTAACACTGTGTTTTGGTCACATCACTCTCAGCAGTGACCTAACACTGTGTTTTGGCCACATAACACTCAGCAGTGACCTAACACTGTTTTGGCCACATCACACACAGCAATGACCTAACACTGTGTTTTGGCCACAACACACTCAGCAATGACCTAATACTGTATATTGGCCACATCACACTCAGCAGTGACCTAACACTGTGTGTTGGTCACATCACACACAGCAGTGAGCTAACACTGTGTTTTGGCCACATCACACACAGCAATGACCTAACACTGTGTTTTGGCCACATCACACTCAGCAGTGACCTAACACTGTGTTTTAGCCACATCACTCACAGCAATGACGTAACACTGTGTTTTGGCTTCATCACACACAGCAGTGAGCTAACACTGTGTGTTGGTCACATCACATACAGCAATGTCCTAACAATGTGTGTTGGCCACATCACACTCAGCAGTGACCTAACACTGTGTTTTAGCCACATCACTCACAGCAATGACGTAACACTGTGTTTTGGCTACATCACACACAGCAGTGAGCTAACACTGTGTGTTGGTCACATCACTCTCAGCAGTGAGCTAACACTCTGTTTTGGCCACTTCACACACAGAAGTGACCTAACACTGTGTTTTAGCCACATCACTCTCAGCAGTGACCTAACACTGTGTTTTGGTCACATCACACTCAGCAGTGACCTAACACTGTTTTGGCCACATCACACACAGCAGTGGCTTAACACTGTGTTTTGGCCACATAACACTCAGCAGTGACCTAACACTGTTTTGGCCACATCACACACAGCAGTGGCTTAACACTGTGTTTTGGCCACATCACACTCAGCAGTGACCTAACAATGTGTTTTGGCCACATAACACTCACACAGCAAGCTTTTTAACTTTTCATCTACCAAATTTCACTCATGTGACTTTAGTCAACCTAAGACTACAGTTCAAGATACTTGTCCATGAGGCAATATTATTGGACTGAACCCAGAACTATATGATTGTAAAGTGAACACCTTAACCACGCTGCCATGCCTGCCCCTATTTATTAAAGCCCCATTCAATTCTTTCTTTTATGCCTTTCCTTGTTTCTGCCATTGGTCTGCAACCAAAACCACTGGAGCACTGCCTTCAAATGTTGAGCTTATCAAACCGAGTACTTATTTACTTCAAATCTCTTAGTTTATTGATTTTTATTTGTTGAACCACTTATATGGCACACACACGCAAACCAATGTAAACACACACACACAAACTAATGTAAACACACACACACAAACTAATGTAAACACACACACACACAAACTAATGTAAACACACACACACACAAACTAATGTAAACACACACACACAAATTAATGTAAACACACACACAAACTAATGTAAACACACACACACAAACCCACATGGTTAGGGCACCGAGATCACAATATCAAGGTTATGAGTTTGATTCCCACACCAGGGCAATACATCATGTCCTTCAAGAAGATATTTCATTTCACATTTAGTTTACTCAGCTTGAAAAGATTGAGTTGGGACAACACTGTTGCCAAGCTGTACTGGCCTTTGACATTCTCTTGGACAACATTGGTGGTGTGGAGTGGGGATAGTGCCCAGGCTTCTGTTTGGGAGAGGAACTTTTCAGTTGCAATCCCATGGTCAGTCAATGATGATAATGGGGATGATCCCGTAACTCCTAAAGGAGTCATAGAAGCACCATATTGACCGTTTCTAGGGCATTTTAAAGCCTAAAAGAGCCCATCTCCACTCCAGGTCTGAATACAGCAGATTTCTTCCAGAAAAGAATAGTAAGTGAGAGAATGGAAGTGAGAAAGAGATATAGAGGAAGAATCGATCCCAGTACTAGACTGGTACTTTTTTTATTGACTTCGAAAGGATGAAATGCTAAGTTGACCTCGGTGGGATGTAAACTCAGAGAGCAGAGAGCTGAAATGAATACCATAAAGCATTCTATATGACATTCTAAGGACTCTGCCTATTCGCTGGTGATGATATATATATAACTAAAACTGTATATGCCTTAACTAGAATGTAAACAAATCTAAACCAAATTCATGCTATCCATGAACTCAAGCAAATACAAATCATAATCCTACAATCAACCCTAAACACCGAACCTTACCGCAATATCCATAAATTAAATTAAAAAATATAACCCAGCGCACTCAGTTAAACATCAACCAACCTGCTCCAATCACTAGTATAGGACTGTTGGATGTTGTCAGGCTGCAGCTGTTGTATTATGTAGTTTCTATATACTCATATATATATATTATTATCATTTTACGTCCGATATCAATCATTTTACAGTCTGAGTTCAAATCCCGCCGAGGTTAACTTTGCCTTTCATCCTTACGGGGTCGATAAAATAAAGTACCAGTAATGTACTGGGTAATTGCTGGCCTTGTGCCTAAAGTAGAAACAATTATCATTTTACGTCCACTTTGCCTTGCTTGCAAGGGTGGGATGGGTCCTCTTCATCACAGCATATCTACATTTGTCACGGACCCTCATCATCTCTGTAAGCTTCAGTGATCAGAGGTCAGCTCGCACCACCTCTGCCCATATTTTTTGTGGCCTTCCTCTACTCCGCCTTCCTTCCACTGAGATTTCTTGGCAATTCTTCACCCAGCAGTGACCATCCATGCACATCATATGTCCATACCAATGTAGTCTTCTCTCCTGCACACTACAATTTATTCCTTTTATACACAGTTTCTCTCCCAACTCGTCTATGTTTGATCATTCACGTACATTGACATTGCATATCCATTGGAACATGCTTGCTTCATTACTCTTCAGCCATTGCATATCCTCTGCAGTTGCTGCCCATGTCTCACTCCTATGCAGCATCGTGCATCTCACACAGGCATCATATATATATATATATATATCAAATTATAAATGTGAGGAAAGAATTGACAAAAATATACCTATTTTTGCTTCAAAGTCCTGACTGCAGTTTCACCTACTGGTTTGCAGCAATCATACACCAGAAAAGTACACGTGTGCTGTGAGGCTGCCGGCTCTTTAAGAGATCCCTCAAGTGAATGGACTGCTTCCTGACCTGGCCGTCAAAAGTGAATAATTCTCGGGAGAGAGAAATTATCACATGGTAGCAGTCAAAGAATGGAGGCAAAAGCTGGATGTTCGGCAAGTACCACATTTGCTAGAAAAAGCAGCCAGCATCTGCCTGTTTAACTCTACTATAAGGGATTTTGGACAAAATAGTAATTAGATACACACATAGATACATAAGTATATGTGTGGTGTCCCACCTTGACCAGTTTTGCTCAATGACCGAAAGAATTAAAATAATCAAAAGAATTAAAATAATAATTTAATCAGAACTGTCTATCAAATTATAAATGTTAGGAAAGAATAGACAAAAATATACCTATATATATATAAATATATATAACTAGCAGTTTAGCCCTTCATTGCTCGGGTTTGTTCATTTGCTATGAAAAGTTACATACAGGTAAACGTGGCTTGAAAGCGAATAAGCTTATCAATTAAGTGTGTAAAGCAGTTGAACCGGTTATTAAATGTTACGAACCAATTAGCTTTTTGGACAATCAATGATAGGTTAATAATCTTCCAATAGCGAATTTAGCAGACCAAAGTTGCAAGATGGTGTCCCTGATGCCGCTGGGTGTCAGATCTGTCCGCCAATAGTTTTCCAGACGGCATAGCTCCAACACCTCCAACACCTGCACCAACATCTATAGCACCTCTTTGTAGACGATATTGCGTGTCATCCCTTGAGGAGTGTAAGCAAAAAGTCCATTCCTGCTCCCTACGCGGGAACAGGCAACATAAAGTTGGCCATAGGAGAAGCATGGCTCCCCCAAATGGATGCCCGCCACCGACAATGTTTGCCCTTGTGACTTATTAATGGACATGGCAAAACATGGTCTCACCGGGAATTGGGATCGCCGGATATCGAACGAAATATCGGACGCCGAGGGGAAAAGGTTCATCCTTGGCAGTGTATTCGGCAGAATTACCAGAAGTACAACACTATGGGTGTTGTCATATTAATATTTAACCAATGAAAGTCGTAAAAAATAAATAATTTAAACATTCCGATTCATATGTCTATAGCATTAATCTGTTATATGAAGTGTTATTTTGCGGGTTGTTATTTGCAATAAGCCGATTTAAAATACCCCAGAAAAGCCGTATGTCAATACGGAACTCCAATGACTCCTCCAGCAGTTAAATTATAGAGATGGGGAATAATCTATTATAGAGAAAGGGAAGAGCGACGGAGAGAGTAAAGCTAAGAAACTATAGGGAGGTGTGTAAAACAGTGTAGTCATATAGAGAGTGAAAAGCAACAGAGAGAGTAAAGCAGTTAAATGATAGAGAGGGGGAATGATCTATTATAGAGGGAGGGAAGAGTGACGGAGAGAGCGTTATGACTATGTTTGTTGTTGTATAAAATGATGTGTTGCTTAGTTTTCAAAGTTTATGTCGCGTTCCTGAACAAAGTTTTGTCACTGTTGGGTAGTAGAGAGAGTTAATAAGCGTGTAAGAGAGAGGGTTACAGCATGTATTTAGTTTTATCGATTTTTTTTCATAGAAGCAGGAAATTTTTGGCAAAGTTTATTACGCGTTGACCATCGTTGGTAAATTTGGAGCACATTGGAAAAAAAATTATCAAAATCGGTAGAGAAATGTAGAAATGCATAAAAATCATACACACACACAGACAGACATCTGTTTTATATATAGAGAGATGATGGGCTTCTGCACTGTTTCCTACTACTAAATTTAACATAAAAGGTATTGGTCAATCTGAGGCTATAGTAGCACACAGTGTGATTGAACCCAATACCATGTGATTGTGAAACAATCTTCTTAACCACCAAATTGTAGAAGATCTAACAGAATATTTAGTTGTTGCACTCACAATAATTGAGGAAAATATAGGGAACTTAACTCCTGTTGACATCATAGGAGCTCTCCTCTCAAACATAGTGTCTTCGACATTTTAAACTTGGTGGATTCCATTCCCTCTCTGGGTTGGAACATAGCCAGTTTCTTCCAGAGAAAGAGTGAGAATGAGAGAAAGCAAAGAAAGATAGAGGAAGAATTGGCCCCAGTATTTGACTGGTACTTTATTTATCAACCTCAAAAAGATGAATGGCAAAGTTAACTAAAGCAGGATTTGAATTCGAATTGCAGTGAGCTGAATAAAATACTGAGGAGGCATTTAATTTGATACGACTCAGCCAATTTGCCTTATCAGGTAATGGGGATATTCAAATTAACTGTTAAAAAAAATCTACTGCTGCAGATGTCTTCAATATTTTGTCTAAGTTAAAACCTTGATATGATAAGGACATTTTTTGACTTTCAAGATTATCAAAATTAAACAATTTTAGGTGCTATATATGGGGCACCGCTTATATTTATTGACCCCAATACTTATTAAACTCTTTTAAAATGCTATTGTTATATTTACAGTTAATATGGTGTGGTAAATAAATATATACACCAGGTCCGAATACAATGGAACCAAACTCCCACTGTCACTGCCTCCCACTCTCCCACTCTCCCCATCTCTCACTATTATGAGAAAATGGGGGCCCACATGCTCATGGCTCCAGCGGACAGAATAGAGAAGGCGTTTCCCCGGAGGATGGTGAGGGAGACGCACTGGAAGAGCCATTCCAGCTGGCAAGGCTCATACATGCGAGTAGCCAACGCTGGTGAGCAAGGAGATGGTCTCCACGGCTACAGGCTCAACTGCAAACCTGTTGAAGAGCGACTGATATTTGGAGTGTTTACCCTTGTTGACCCATCTGTCCTTTAAAGGGAATGTGCATGTACAGGAACATGATCTACCAATGTGTGGTTGAAACTAACTTGGGGATCTATAGATATGTGGGTGCAACCTCCAACTTTTTTAAGAAAAGATGGTACGTGCACTGATATTTATTAAAGAACCCTAAGCGTAGTAACTCAACCACTCTCACCAAGAAGATCTGGGACTTGAAACAGAACATCATGGATTATACTCTCTCCTAGTCCGTGTTAAGATTCACACGTCCATACCAGAATGAAAGACGCTCTTGTAACCTTTGTGTGATGGAGGTAATGGAAATTATGTCTGGATCTGATCTGTTAAACTCTCAACAGGACAGAATTATTAATTGCCAACATAGGAATCTATGTACCTTTGCCAGGTGCCACCCAGATTAGCATTATTCCTTTCTCCTGTCTAGATATCCCTATTATATTTCCTCTATACCCATTTAGCTGCATATTAAATTTTCTTTTTCCTCTTTGACTAGCATTAGATTCGATCCTACTTTTTTTTTCCACCTTACTTTTGCTCCTGCCATATCTCCAATTGATAGTATCTTATGTCACCAATTTATTTACTTAATAGTTCCCTAATTTATCCTTTCATTTATGGAAGTCTGGTAAAATACATTTACTATTGCCATCAAATTTTTAGACACTTCAATCAGAGGAACTTATTCCTACTTCTCTCATTGAAATATTACTTGCTTACTCGCTACTTAAAAAATATATACTTTAACTGTAAGTCTCCTTTTATGGGTGCATTTGTCTGCATATGTATCAGTATATGTGTGTGTGTGTGTGTATATATACACACACACATGAGCATATATATGAGTATATGTGCGTAGGCGAGTATATGTTGTATTTGTGTTATATCCGTACAAGTGTATTTGCATATGAACATGTGTGCGTACATGTATATGTGTATGTATATATACATATGTGTACGTGTATATATGTATACATATATATATATTGTTATACTTGGGGAGGGTCATATTGTTATAATATTGCCAGAAATAATAATAAAACACACTCACTGTTTGATGGTTTTCACTTCTGTATCTTTTATATCTCCATAGTTAATTTATCTGGCAATCTTTTATATCTCCATAGTTAATTTATCATTGATTGACCAACGGTTAAAAATACAGATATAAATATATATATATATAGTCTATTAAAGTTCTTTCGTCACACATCTGCAACATCATCAGTGGTACTATTGTTTCCTCTTGCTGTATTGTATTGTACTGTAATGTCTACGCCATTTTTATTTTATTTTATTTATTTATCTATTTTTGTCTCTGTCTCTGTTTGTGCATGCGTTTGCGTGTGTGTTTCATGTTTGGTGTGTGTGTTCTTGTTTGAGTGTATGTGTTTTTGTTTTTGTATTATATCTTTGTTCACTAGTGTGTGTTTATATGTGTTTGTTGTTATTGTACTTGTGTATATATTTATTTATTTATATTTCCCTTAGGTCAGTATTGTTTGTTTGGGTATAGTTGTTGTTATTCCATTCATTTGGTTTAACTTTGGTCTTCTTAGCTCTATCTCCGTTGCTTCTCTGATTTGCCTACTTGTTGAGTCATTTCTAAGTTTAGATGTTATTTTAATTTCTATGATGTCTATATTACTGTCATGTCTTTGTCTGACGTGTTCCTATAGTACTGAACCGTTTTTTGTCCATTTCTCCCCACCCCAGTGTTGGTCTATTCTTTCTCCTATGCTTCGAGCTGTCTCACCTATGTATGTCGTTGTCATGTTTCTGCAAGTACCCTCTGTACATCTTATGTTATAGACTACATTTCTAGTTTTACAATTTATCTGGGGGTTCATTTTACATATAACACATTTCTTATTCGTACAGTGGGTTTTTTTAAAGGGGTATGTGTTGCAGATCAGGGATTTTATGGTAGTTCCTGGCGTTTCTACCACTATAATCTTTAAATTGGTCTTTATTAGAGCCTTTCTACATTAGTTAGCTAATTTCCCTCCAGGGGTAGCATCCACAAACATGACACTCTGGTATCTCTGGTTGTCGTACCATGAAGTGGCTTTCCCTATCTTATGTTTAGTCCTATCTAAGCTATTCCATGATTTGCTCCTGTATAATGGGCAAATTCCTTTCATGTCCATTTCTATGAGAGTCCTATATTTCTCCGTAGCTCCTTTGTATACTCTGACTCTGTCTCTTTGGTTGTAGCCAGAGAACTGCATACGATTGATGAAGTGTTGGGTGTGTCTTTCCATTTCAGTTGGATCGCACATGCGGGACACATTCTTCATCACTCGTACCAAGTCTGCGATCAGAATATTAAACTTAGCACTACTGGACATTGCTGAGTTTTTGAGTATCAGGTATTTGGAAGCCATAGGTTTAGAATAGTGTGAGTGGAGAATTTGGGTTCTCTCGTCTATAGTGTTTAACCAGAGTTCCATGTCTAATACAGGTAGTCTACTGTTAGGCTGTTTGGAAGGGTAGTCAATAGTTACATTTATACTCTGGTGTATGGAGTTAGCTATCTGCTTGATGCTCTCCATTGTGCTATATTATAAATCATGTTCAGTAGTACTCTCTTGTGGGGGTGTTCTTATTACTATATTAATATCGTCTACGTAACGAGAGTACATGACGTGGGCTATAGAGTTCTCTTCTAGTTCTCTGAGTCTCCTCTCCCACCATACCATAAATAGTTTGGCAACAAGGAGGTGTATATAGGGACGACGCCCTATTTACCGTAAAGAACCATAGCCCCCGTAGGATAGAAAACCTTAATAAACTTATAAACAAGTTCTTTAAAACATACAGCCTCTCTGTAACTATTGACCACAACCATAAAATAGTTAACTTCTTAGATGTTACATTAGAATTAGATACTGGCCCTACCACAGACCTTACCACAAGCCAGGTGAGGTCCTTTTTACATCAACAAAGCTTCCAACCACCCTAAATCTACGTTTAACTCTATTATGTATAGCATCTTACATAGAATCTCAAGACTTTCTGCCAATGAAGACCTCTTCAACAAACTGCTGAATATTACAAGGCATTGGCTGATTGAGGTTATAACAGCAAAGTCTCATATATCCATGGCGCAGGATCTATAAAGCCTCCCATCCGTAGGACTAGTGTTATAGCGAGCCATACCTATAACCACCACCTCAGTGGCCCAACAAGTGAAAAACATTTTAGTCGAGCTAACAATGCCACTAGCTCTGGCCTACATCATAACTACAAGGCTGGCTGGCCGGGTGAATCACCATACCCACATCATCATAGTCCGGCTAATAGAATTAACAGCAACCTACTTGAATTATTCCCTGCATACAGGCTTAATAAAGGTGACGGTATATTACCAACACCCTCTAACAGGGTAACCCAGAGCCGCCGCGCTGGGGGTGGCCTTACACATAGAAATAATGATAACAGAGCACGCATTAGCCAGTAGCCCTACCGCCTTCATAGGGACACCCACCACGGCAATAACCTCTGCACTAACCCCAGAACGTAAATGCCGGTGTAATGTCCTATGGTTCCATCCCCCTACTCTCGGAGTATGGCCTCCAATTTACCCAGAACCTTTTTCAACGCCTTAGAGAGGAACTTCCCACCTAACCACAGATACCGAAAAATCCTCAATAAGAATAACGTCAAAATATCTTATTCTACTACACCTAATTTAGCCCACCTCATAGCAATAAGCAGCCACAGTAAGCTCACTAGAATACAACATGCCTGTAATGTGAACATTAGGGAACATGACAACTCTGTCGACCTTAACAATTCTGTTGCCCCGCACGATAACGATATTAGTAACCAGGACAGGTATCTTAGTATTAGCAGTAGCATGCACAATAACGCCACCTTAGAAACTAACCACAGCACCAGTAGTGTGACCAACGACAGGGTTAGAAACCATAACAACGGCTGTAGAAGACGCTATAACACGAGAAATAGAAATAGCACTACTTCACATGAATATAACTATAATAGCGCCAGCCACAATAATAGCAGCTATGGTGATGGTGACAATAATAGTAATAGGATTAACACCAGCCCTCATCACCTTAGAGGTGACAACAAAAAACATTTCAACTGTCATAGCCCTGTCGACTGTTCACTCCGAGGCTACTGCTTGACTAGAAATGTTATATAGATGCACAGTTACAAGTTATAATAGTGTTAAGTCATACGTAGGAGCCACATCTGGGGAGTTCAAGACTAGATGTAGAGTGCATCTCCACTCTTTTAGGAATAGGAAACTTAGATACTCTACATCCCTCGCTAATTATATTACCCAATTAACTGACTCCAACATTAACTACACCACTCATTGGGAAATTGTGAACCAAGCAACACCTTATAATTTCAAAAACAGCTGCCAACTCTGCCTAATGAAACTGTATTATATAGTGCAAGCACCCCAGAAACTCATAAATAGTCAGGCTGAAACTGTCATCAATTGCGGCCATCGACTACAACAATCTTTCTACAGATGGACCCCAACAACTGTATAACCACCATAACACCTGATGCTCTCAACCCCACACCTCACCCTGATTTACTGGCAGTAGATTTACCATTATACGACGTGGTATAACACCATCATCTACTCACAGTTTTCCCACCAGGAAGCTGCACAGCATATATTCAGTCGGGCCTACCCCGCTATATTCATCCTCTTGGCCAGACCGGGTTTAAGTAATCTTACGAACTTGCTGCCTAAACCCGAATAACTTCTTAGACAATTGATCATATGAACATACAACTTCGATCCAAATTGACATTATTTTTCTAGGCCTTCCAATTCGCACCCAACGTGCCCCCTTGGATTAGGTATACCTGTGTGCAATGTTTAACCACTTTACCAATAGTCTATCATATTTACACATAAACACGGCATCATTTATACTGAGTTGACAGACCCCGCACATGTTAATTCTTTTTTTTTTTTCCTTAGCTGGTACTGGTCATAAGTTATGCAGTAAACTTTATACGGGTATCCTTAGCAAACTATACTCCTTTCACTGTATTTATGCCCATAACATTTAAAATTACTATGCATGGCGATGTGAAATTATTATCATACCCACTTAGGGTCAGTAATTAAAAACCTTGCTTTTAATATCTGCCTCCGATGAGCCCCCCTGGGCGAAACGCGTGTAAGAACTATATAAAGATATGTTTTAACGGCTTGTAACTCTTTCATTCACTCTTTTGCTTATTACAACTCTACTTAACCTTTACACTAAATATTAACTTTCTCTAATATTTAACCCTGATAACACTTACGCATCTGCATTTGGCATATAATATTCTGTATCACACCTCCTTTTATCTCTTCTTTCTATCCTCTTTTACGATACTGTGACTTATTATTATTATTATTATTATATATATATATATATATATATATATATATATATATATATAAGTAACAAGATATCGTTTAAGGTAATCCAGCTAGAGGTTATGAGTACCCGGCGTTGTTCGACTCAACAAGAAGTTTCCTTAGTCGGGTGGCTGGTTTAAGAAAGTTCCTAGGCAGGCGGTTCTTGGAGTAATAATAGTAAAAGAATGAAGAATAACATGGGTATCGACTGTAATTAAAGTCGAGTGACGTGACTTCTAACGATCAGCGACTTTTAGACACACCGGACTAATGAAACAATTGTTAATATTTTAAATAAACCCTATTGTACAGCCAACCATGTTATTCTTCATTGTTTTCCTATATATATATTCACATTTTTGTGTACGCATGTATATGTGTGTGTATGTGTGTGTATATTTGGAAGTTTAGTAAAATCTGTATATAAGTACACATATGTGTGTGTATGTATAACATTTTTTTATTTTTTATCTGTGTGTGTGTATGTGCGTATATATGTGTGTCTATATATATTATATATAATTATATGTGAGTGTATTTTCTATCTCTAAATACTTCCTTCTCCGTATTCCTATACACGCATAAAGTTGCACGGAACATTTTTACTTGCATTTTATAAATGCGTTTATATGCATGTACGGTTTATTTTTTTATGTATGTGTATATATATTGTGTGTATACATGTGCATGTGTATATCTGTATATGTGTGTGTATGTGTATATATGTATGTATGAACATATGTGTATATATAAATATATGTGTGTATGTGTGTGTGTATGCATATGTATATATTTATATATACTTATGTGTGTTTGTTTGTATGTATGTATGCCTATGTACGTGTATATAAATATATATATATATATATATATATATATATATATATATATATGGATGTATATATATATATATATACATATATATATATATATGTATATATAATTAAAATACTAGTGTGTGTTGGAGTTAAACACCCTCTTCATATTATAGAAATGACAGTAAAGATATAGCTCAATGTAATTTAACAGAGCCGAAGAATTATGCAAATAAACCAAAGAAGCATTCAATACATCAAAAGTCTTTATTAGCCAACAATGTTTCGTCCTATTAAGGACTCATCAGGGCAAGTAAAGCTATAAGAAGCACTATCGGCCAATACAAGCCAAAAACTCAGAAGAATATGGAGTATACATACATTAAAGCATAGGAAAATTATCAAGTAAAAATTGCTAAGGAAGTGAATAACATTTTGAACCATATTACAAATATAGTACAATGCAAAAACTAAAACTAAACACAAGTGGTGATATAAAGCGAGAATTACAGTACGATATATAATATAATATAATATAATATAATTGATAATGATAATAATAACAATATTAAAAGGCCCAATATACATATATATATATATACATATGTACACACATATATATATATATATCAATACACATATCCATCAATACAAACACAAACTGACACTTATTAAGAGTTTAAATATAAATATAATACATATATTATTTACAGTATAAAATGATAAAGAAATGAATAAAAATAAACATATAATATATAATATACTATATAATTATATAATTTATAATTTATAATCTCCGGTCAATTTGCACAAACAATATAAATATTACAATAACACTATAATAACAATATTATAATATATTGGCATATAACTTAACAAATCATATAAAGTTACACACAGGGTGAGAAAAAAATATCATACAGAACTAAATTGTGTTGAAAAAATTGTGCTGGAAAAATATCTATACCGTTGTAAGAAAACAGACAGAGGTCGAGTTTTTATACAATTGGTATAAATAAATATTATCTAAACATTATAAAAATTATAAAAATATAAACATATTACAGAATTTACAAAATTTAACATAAGGGTACATCGAATAATCGGTAAATATTTAAGATCTATAGTACGTTTACATAAAGTGATATGATATAACAACTTCAATATCAAATAACAAACATAGTATAGTATACATAATTACATGGTTGGTAGACAGACATATGTGATTAAGTGAACAAGAACCAGACAGAAACTACGCACGGTAGTGAAAAAATATAAATAAAATCAACCGGAAATCGAAAAACAAAAACAAATATATTTACTTAGGTGTCACAAGCAGTTAAGTAAAAAAATTAGGAATCAAACCCGGATAAATGACTAGAAAACCTTATTAAATTAATTAATATTGAAAGTATTTAAAATACATAATAAGTCAATACAAAATTAGCTATGGTTTAAGAAATCAAAATCTCTAAAGTTTAAGATATCTCAATAAAAATATCCAGAATAGAATGAAATATTCTACTTTCAGTTGAATAACGTTATCTAATAAACGGACCTTAAATAGAACTATGGTAGGCCAATGGGGACAGAAAAAAGAAAGGTATGGAGGATACGAAGGAGCATAAAATCATAATCAATATACTGTATAATACAATAGAAAGGAGCATAAAAGGGAATTGAATATAATTATAGTATAATTGAAGGGGCGAATGACAAGTGTGTGTGTGGGGAGGGGGGGGGGGGGTTAATTATCTAAATGAGAATCCAAATAAAATAAAATAAAATATATAATCAGATATAAACTCATCAGGTGTTAATAGTGAAAATATAATATTTAAGAAGATAGATATGGTATGGTAGCCAAAAGACTATGAAAGCTAGATCGAAAAGCTGTTAAAAACCAATAATAATAATGATAATGATGGTGGTAAACAAAATGAACCTAAACAAAAAAGATAAGGGAATATAGCAGCTAATGGATACAATTTACACAACCAGAACTTTTAGGTTTATAATAAAAGTAAGAATTAGAAATGGCGTGGGGGCAGGAAGAAAATATTTCAGACTTTCTATTAAGTAAGAGTTCCCTAGAGAAAATTATAAAGTGGGTCTCAAGGATACAGAGATTACAGAATTTAGTGTGTGTTGATAGGTTATTAGAGCGTGCTACTATTCGCCAATTAAGGCTATATGGTATATTAGCCCCCTTAAGATCCCAGATATGGTGTGCTAAAGAAATAGAATTCTTAAACTTAACATGTTTAAAATTAGAGATATGAGAATTAAACCTAGTCTTAAAAGTGTTAGATGTTGAGCCTATATATGTGCTATTAGAGGAATTGGTTTTAACTACACAAGCATAAACAATGTTCCTAGAGAGGCAGTTACCGTTTAAAGGGCAGTTAACACTCACTCTACAGTTACACTTCCGGGTGCTATTGATCGGCTGAAGTAGTGATGCATCACTCGTAGGGTTACTATGAGATTAGGTCTGCTCAGGTGGTAAGGCATTTATGGATCTATCCAGACTAGTAGTACGCAGAGAGGAGTAGCCGTCCCTAATTTTCCTATTGTTAGTGCTAGCTAAATGAGAACTAATATTAGGGGTGGTAGAGAATGATAGTTTAATTACATTTTTATTAAAAATACCATGGTATTTATTAGTAGGAGGGAAATTTTTCTCTAAGATAGAAAAGAAAGACCTTAGTGATGTTAGTTAATACTTCCTGATCATATGGCGGGTTAAAATAAGTATTTAGTCTCCTTCTATTTCTATCCTTACCAACTCTACTGTTATCTAATATCTAATTATTAAGATCTGGGTTACTACGAGGACTAGTTAAAACCACATTATTAGAATCAGCCGAAGCCCCATTGAGTCTCCTTCTGTTTCTACCTTTAGTATATCTACTGCTATCTGGAATCATATCAATAGGATTAGGGCTAATAATAGGATCAGTAGAAACAACACTATTAGAATTAGAATTAGCAAAAGCATTACCACTGAGTAAGCGCTCAGAGCGCCCAACTTGATCCCTAGAACTATTAGATTCCCTATTACGAATCCGGTGGCTTAACGTATGGATGGGTTCGGATACACCTATGTGATTTCTACGATTCTTATGCTTTCTACCCCCATTCATGGCCATATTATGGGATATTATGTTATTATTATTATATGTAAGCGGAGACTTTCTAAGGTTACTATTATTATAATGTATTTTACCAGAGTAACCGGAGTTAGCTAGGGCATTATTATAGTACTCTGGATGTGCATTAAATATTCCTATGTCCTTAGAGAGTGTGGAAATTCTATTAGATACACCATTAATTATAGAGCTTATCATAGATTTGGGGTGGTTAGAATTGGGACTAACATAAGAGAGTATTTCATTAGGCTTATGGAAGGGTTTAAAACTATTAGTGACCAAGTCCAAAGTCACATCTAAAAAGTTGACCGCTCTATCATTTCTATCTATCGTGATCGAAAGGTTAAAGCTTTTAAAAAACTTATAAAGTTTCTTCCTATTATGCTCGATGTTATTGGTGCTGGAGTTAATCACAAACAATGCATCGTCACGATAAAGTCCGCCTTTAAGGTGCGGAAAGGTAACATACAGTTCATTTAGGAGGAACAGCCCAACAAGATCAGTTACCTGGGCCGAATCACTCGAACCCATTGTAACGTCGAAATTATTGGGCGTGTTTTTACGGGTCCAAAATGTATCCTCGAAATTGATGATAGTTCTACGGGCTGCTAGTATAATATCAATCTGTGATCGTGTAAGGCTAGACACTCTCATGGCCATAATTAAGGCTTTGTTAAGGAGGATAGGTGAAATCGATGTGTAATAGGCATCAATATCAAACTGGATAAACCTACTAGATTCAAGTTTATTAATACCAGAGAACCAATCTATAACCTCCTTAGTGTTCACCCATAGATTAAAATTAACCTTCTCCCTAACGGCTGGTATAATAAGGTCAAGGATTTTCTTACTAATTATAGCTATATCAGACTTAGAAGGACAGATGAGTCTTACAGAGGGATTACTAATGAAGTCTACCTTATGATCCTTAAGAGTGAATCTCGGTTCCCTAGGGTAATATGGCTGGGTATACTTATCAAGGCCAAGGTCCGAGACTATCTTAAGACCCTCATTATTGATATGATCCAAATTATCTTGCGTAGTCTTTTTATAATTATATATATATATATATATATATATATATATATATATATCAATGATATTAATAATATTAATAATATTAATAAATGGAAACTATATTTATAAAACCATATTTATTTTATTATATATATTTCAAGGGTACCCCAAAAAATGTTGGTACGCTCTCATCAGATAAAATACAAAATTTGTTTTAGAAATAGTGACATACCCGATAAACCATACCTTATCAGTTCAGGTTCTATTTGGATAGTGAAAAAAAGAGAAAACTTTCAAATCATTTAGGATGGACATGCAAATGAAGTAGAAGCGTAGACTGAAAAAATCGTTATATTTAGGCGCAAGGTAAATTTAAATAATTATTAGGATACTTTATAAAAGAAGATGAAGAAGGAAGAAAGATAGGCTAATATCTTAAAATCTAATTATATACATTATATATATAATATTATAACTCATGATTTAGTTATATATTTAAACATTTTTGGATTAGTATTCTACCACTTCAACACATTTTTAATTTTTAATTTTTAAATCTACTTGCACTCTAATAATAATATTAGCATATCTTTCTTCCTTCTTCTTCATCTTCTTCTTTGCTCTGTATAATCGCTCTGTATAATCAGAGAGAGAGATAGAGAGAGAGAGAGAGAGAGAGAGAGAGAGAGAGAGAGAGAGAGAGAGACGTCCACAAAAGTATCAGTTGAAGGTTTAACAATATTGCGTTAACTTTTATGAAGTAGTTTTACAGTCTTCAATTTTACAGAACAAAGAAAAATTGATACTATTTGAAATTAATCTACCCTCTAGCTTTTATCTATATACTACTTACAGTCCGTACTAACGAAGCAACACTTCAGAAGCAATGTTATGTGGTATATTGCTGTGTTTCAGATGACATCCTTTGGAGCTGATAAAGATCATACTGGTCATTTCACATTTAAAATCCAAGGCCAATGTTACCAGGTAATTCGCAGTTTACTCCCCCAGCCTAATAAATAAGTTTTATGATTGTTTTGTTTTTTATGTCTCTCTCACATACACTCACACACATTACTGTCTCACCTCATACCAGACAACATATCCAATGCAGTCGTTTTCTCTTTTATCCGTCTTCTTTTAACTGTTCTCCCAGGCGAAGCCGGCAACCTCAGCTAGTTACAAATATAATATCGTTAATAAACACAAATATAAGCGCTTAAAAAAGAGTAAAAAAGAAGGAAAAAGGGTGGAACAAAAACGAAAACGACCATCAATTCACCAGCAATGGGTCGCACATCACATCATAAGGGTTAACTAAACACTTTGAGGTAAGCCAACACGCTCGCAGCATTGCCACAGGTGATGGCGAGGCTATGGCGCTGAAACAATCAGGCACCCTCACGAACATCACCAGATACCTCAGTGAAGTGAGCTGCCAGTGATGACAAGAACTTCGCTGTCAACGGCCCAACTCCATCGAACATCTCGAATGTCACAGGCTGGAAAAAATAATTACTGGATAAATCCAGGTATTTATGAGTTTTATTCCGTTCGGCAACGGAAGCAGTTCCCCCCACATTTACTGTGGCGTCCGTGATATGGGAGGAAGCAAAGGAGTCACTGACTGTGGCGTCCCAGATGAGACACCTTCCTCTAGGAATAAAGGCCGTCTGGTCTCTACCCATCACTTCTGGATTATTCAACCGGCTCCAGAACTAAGGGGATATTTACTCGAGCCAGGGTCCGTTTTCAATCAGAAATTTCATTTTCACATTAACGGAGTAACGTTACTCGATAGAGTGTGTAGTTCGGAGATCAAAGAGTCACTCCAGGTAGAGCCGCTACTTCTCCAAACTGAGAGATCACAGCTCCGATACTATGAGCATGTGGTTAGAATGTCTCAGGAAAGAATTGCTGGACAGATTTTACGGGCAAAACCAACAGGTAGGAGACCCAAAGGTAGACCCCGAGCAAGATGGTTGGATAACATCCATGAGTTGGTCTCGTTTTGGGATCCAGCCGGATCAGTTGCTTCTAACAGGACCCGCCGGAGGGAGTATTTGAGGACTTTGCCCCTACGACCCTCTCAAAAATAAGTGGGCGAAAAAGAAATCTTTAATGGATTCCTAAAATAGAATTATGCCTCATTTCAGAAATTTCCCTTTCACTTTAATGGAACCTGGAAATAGGACTTTACCTCATTATATAATTTTCTACTTTAGGCACAAGGCCAGCAAATTACCCAGTACATTACTGGTACTTTATTTTATCGACCCCGTAAGGATGAAAGGCAAAGTTAACCTCGGCGGGATTTGAACTCAGACTGTAAGGGACGTAACTATGCTAGAAAGCATGGCGTCCAACCCTCTACCGATACTGCAAATTCACCGTATGATCGTCTTTTTGTCCCCGTCGTTGTTTAGAGAGTGAGTCATTTAAATTGTTACCTTCATCTATAACAAAACATCTTTGTCTCAAGGCACTATCGTCGTTGATAATGCCTTGGGAGAGGCATGATTGTCACACAATCACATTCTTGTCCTCAATGAAATTAGCATTAAGACTTTTGTGAAAAAGAAACCCTTTTTTTTTAATTCATAGTTGCACAAACATTACAAATCGTTTGCAATTCCTTCAGAATGAAAATATAAACAGAACATATAAATAAATTTACAGTAGAATAACAACAAATATCTTTTAAATATATACATAAATAACATTACAAATGCCTCGGTAACACTACAAAGGATGATATAATGAAAGATAAATTCCTTCAATGTTACAATATTAAAGAAAATGTAAAGGAAGGGGTGAACAACGGAGCCAACACCAGAGCAAAAGACAGCAACGAGGGGTACTGGGCAACCTCTCTAATGAGTTTTGAGGCAAGCCAGCACACTCGTAGCGTTGCCTCGGGTGATGGCGAGGCTGATGCGCTGAAATAGCCAAGCACCCTCGCGAGATTCGCCAGTCACTTCTATTAGGCGAGCCGCCAGTGAGGAAAGGAACCTCGCAGTCAGCGGCCCGACTCCCGCAAACGTCTCAAAAGCCACAGGCTGAAAAATGTAGCTGGCCGACAGATCAGAGTATTTGAGGGTCTTACTCTGCTCGGCTGCAGAAGCTGTGGCTCTCGTCCTAACCGCAGCATCCAGGATGTGGGAAAGAGCAAAAGAGTCACTAACAGTGACGTCCCAGACAAAGCACCTACCTCTCGAACAGGGGCACAGGGTAAGACCGTCAGGTCTTTTGCCGTCACTTCTGGACAACCCAGATGCTTCCAAGACTGAGGGGATATTCGCCCGGGCCAAAGCTCTCTTCAGAATGAGGTTTAGCTCCGTGTGACGCGCGAAGCGGCCGGCATTCAGGCGGCAAGAAAGACCGTGGAGGCCTGTAGATTCGAGGAGTTTGCCGCATCAGCACCTCAAACCCATGCAGACGTCAGCTCCCACTCTGAGGGCGATGGAGACACGAAGTTCGTCCAGGCTGAGTAGGCTGTGGGTATGATGTGGGAGTGCTCAACCGGAAAGGTGCTTGGCCGGAAGGATGCTCGACCGGAAGGGCCAGCAGATGGCCCTCTCTAGTGGTGACCAGCAACGGTGTGGACGCGAGTTTTGGCAGCTCCCGGTGTTAAGCAGCTGGACGCACGTGGAAGAGGAGAAACCAGCAGTGGAATTTAGCGGCGCCTATGAAAAGCGGTAAGTGAGATAGCTTTTTCTAACCACAAGCTATTTCGGCACTGGAACTGAGATCTGATTGAAAAAAAAAAAAAAAAAAAAAGCTACTGGAAAAACAGAGAGGAGTCTGTTGTTTTTTTTATCACGTACCGCAAGACAAATTAGAAGATGACGACAAGACTACGAACAAGCGAAGCTATCAGGGCATTTACCGGGGAAGGTGGTGTCGCTTGGCTGCGAAAAGTCCGGCTGGTCGCAAGCGAAGCTTGCAGAAGATAGATGTGGCTGACCTCATGGCACTGTACCGCGAGGGGGACGCGTTGGTACTCTTCCTTGAGTTGGACGAACACAGCCAAAGAGATGCGCAAAAGATTGAGAGGCGCATGAGAGAATCATTCGCAGAGGGACCGTTAGCCGCTTTCGCTAAGCTGGCAAGAATTAGATGGAACGGTGAGCGCGTCGACATTTTCGCAGCGGAAATACGGCGATTGGCCATGTTGGCTGGATATCAGGTGGAATGCGAACGCACGGTGCGGTTGGCGTTCATAAATGGATTTCCAGACGACATAGCTGTGAAACTGCAGCAAGTCCCGGGTTACAAAGAAATGGAAATGCGTTCACTGGTGGAACAAGCCCGGATCATAGCAGAAGATGCCAAAAAGAGTGTTGCGGCGATAGCAACTACAGAAGCTCAAGACAGCTGGCAGGGAAATGGTGAAAGGGAGGCAACCACGGCACGCGGTCGCCCGCGAACGTTTAGAGGTCGCTGTTTTCGGTGCCAGGGCCCGCACATGGGTAGAGACTGCAGAGAATCAAGGCCGGAAATAATATGCTACCGGTGTAAGCGACCAGGCCACATCGCTACTAACTGCGACCAGGGAAACGATTCAAGGGGAACTACTGCGCCGGTAGTTGCCTCTTACGAGTAGAGGCGCTGCCCGTGGTGGAAGTCTTCGTGAGGGGAAAGCCACAGCGAGCCCTCGTGAACACGGGCTGTACGACGACACTGGTGACCGCGGGGGTGGCGCAGAGGTGGAGAGGGAAGAGCAGCGTAAGGGCAGTCGACGGCAGGAAAATTGAATGCCGAGGTCGCAGCGAGATGGAAATAGCGGTACGGGGAAGGAAAATAAGGCTTTCTGCCATCGTAGTAGACAGCGTGGTGGATGGGATCGGCGTGGTTATGGGCATGGACGCAATTGGCCGTCTAGGAGGCGTCACAGTGAATAACGTCGGTGTGTCGTTTGGCACCGCTGCATCGGTATGCGCTGTGAGTGCGCGAGAGGAGAACCAGAAGGCCCACCAGGAGAAATACCCCGCTTACACTGTGCAGGACAAAGACTTCAAGGCCGTGTTCGATGGGCAGCGATGGTTTGTTGAGTGGTACTGGAAGGGAGAACCACCAACACTGAAGACCAAAGTGGGCTGCTATCAACACACATTGAAGGGAAACATTAGGAGCGAGTTCGAGCGAGAGGTAGAGAGATGGATTGAGGAGGGCATACTGCTTCCCTGGAAAGAGGAGGTGAAGTGCGGAGTATTGCCGTCAATGGCGGTGGCGCAACCCACGAAGAACAAGGTGAGGCCGGTGCTGGACTTTCGGGAGCTGAACGAGCACGTCTCATGCCACACGGGTGGCGAGATCACGGATGTCTGTGGGGAAACCTGCGTGAGTAGTGACGCATGACGGGGGCTTCAGCAATCGTAGATCTAAAGTCGGCATACTTGCAATTGCATATAGATGAGAAGCTCTGGCAGTATCAGCTGGTCAGGTATAAGGGCCGGACATATTGCCTGACCAGGCTCGGTTTCGGTCTGAGCTCCGCACCGAAGATCATGGCGGCGGTCCTCAAGACCATTCTGGGAAAGGCCGACAAGATGAAGAGGACCACTAACTCCTATATTGACGACATCCTAGTGGACGAGTCTGTGGTGTCGGCGGCGGAGGTCACGAGCCATTTACAGGGGTATGGACTGGCTGTGAAGCCGTCAGAAGCGTTGGAGGGAGGAACCGCACTGGGACTTAGGCTACGGCGAGACAGGACGGACGTCTTGGTATTCCAGAGGGGAAATGAAGTTCCAGAACTGGGCCCAAGTATGAGTAGGCGGGAGCTTTTCTCGGTGTGTGGAAAAGTTGGTGGGTCGCTACCTGATTGCTGGGTGGCTCCGGACGGCATGCAGCTATGTCAAGAGACGAGCGGGGGGAGTGACTTGGAGTGACAGAGTGGGAGAGAGGACGGTGGCCATGATGCAGGAGATCGTGGGGAGGCTGAAGGCCGACGACCCAGTGCGGGGACGCTGGTATGTTCCCAAATCACAGAGCGGGACCGTATGGTGCGATGCCAGCAGCATAGCGCTGGGTGTCACGTTGGAGATAGGAGGTGTTGAGGTCGAGGATGCAGCCTGGCTTAGGAAGAAGGACGACTGCAACCACATCAATGTGGCCGAGTTGGACGCAGTGTTGAGAGGGGTGAACCTCGCCCTGAGGTGGGGACTGCACACCATCGAGATACGCACCGACTCGGCTACTGTACTCGGATGGGTGAGATCAGTGCTCACCAGTGAGAAAAGAGTGCGAACGAGAGGGGCGGCGGAGATGCTGATAAAGCGCCGCCTGGGAACTTTAGGAGAGCTGGCCACCGAGTTCGACCTGAGGCTGAGCGTAGTTTTCGTGGTCTCAGAGAAAAATAGGGTGGACATCTTAACTAGGGTGAAGAAAGCCTGGATGGAAGCGCCGGAGGAGGTAGAAGATGAGCTAGCTGCCGTGTGTCGGCTGACCGAGTCGGATCTGAAAGGGTTGCATCACATGCACCACATAGTCGTGGATAGGAGCCTGTTCCTAGCCAGGAGAATCGACTCGGACGTTAACAGACACAGTGTTCAAAGAGTGGTTAGAGGCTGTGTCCGATGTCAGTCCATTGATCCCGCCCCGGATGTACACGAAACGGGAAGCTTCCCGGTGGATCGCGACTGGAAGCGATTGGCAGTGGATGTAACGCACTACCGACAGGGAACGTACCTCTCGATGGTCGACTGTGGGCCAGGACGGATGGCGATATGGAGGGAGATGAAGACTGGAATGGCCGAGGAAATCATGCGGACGTTGAGAGAGGTGTTCTTGGAGCGGGGCCCTGTGGACGAACTGCTGATGGACAACAGCGCAGCGTTCCGCTCGGAGGCGCTGAGGGAGATGCTCGATGGATGGAAGGTGGACCGTTTCTTCAGAGCAGCGCACAGGCCGAGCGGGAATGGAATTGTGGAGCGACACCACCGGACAATCAAGGCAATGGCGGAGCGGGGCCATATCTCACCAATGGAGGCAGTGTTCTGGTACAACATGTCCCCTCGGGTGGGACAGGTCGAGGAATCGGTGCCACACAGAGCAGTATTCAGATACGAGTGGCGGCACCCGTGCACGCCACCACAACGGCCAGTGGGGAGAGAGAGTGCATTCGTGCAGGTGGGCGAAGAAGTCTGGGTTAAGCCTCCAGATGCACGTTGCACATCTCAATGGGGAAGGGGAACAGTGACGGCCGTAAATTCCCAGAACAATTTGTCCGTTGACGGAGTACCACGTCATGTCCTGGATGTCCGTAGAATCACTGTGTTAACGGACTCCGAGGAAGAGGAAACCCAAAGTGCTGCCCCAACACTGCGGAGATCGCAAAGAAGTCGTAAACCACCAACCTGGACAGCAGACTTTCATATGCAGAAGGACGAGGGGGAAATTGATCCTTGAGATCAGGGGGGCGTGTGGGTATGGTGTGGCGTGCGGTGGCCCGAAGCCGGGGAGTGCTCGACCGGAAGGGTGCTTGGCCGGAAGTGGTGACCAGCAACGGTGTGGACGCAAGTTTTGGCAGCTCCCGGTGTTAAGCAGCTGGGCGCACGTGGGAGAGGAGATACCAGCAGTGGAATTTAGCGGAGCCTATGAAAAGCGGTAAGTGAGATAGCTTTTTCTAACCACATAGGCCACCAACGTTGGCCACGGGTAGGGCATCGACCCAGTTTCCTGAGTATTTGGCGCTGGCAGATAGTAAGCGGCATCTTGCAAACTGATCTGACTGGACGAAGAAGGAGTCGAAGGTGGCCTTCGAACTTATGCTGTCCCAAGCTCTCTGACTTCGACTGTCCTCCACCTTCTCAGGAAGAGACAAGCCCAACTCACTCCATTGCTGGAGAGCTTCATTTTAAGTTCGAAGTAACTACAGTTTAATGCCCTCCCCCACCCCTGCCGAATTTGCTTTCTCAATAACGCATGATCTTTTTAATGAAATTATACAGAGATGAGTTTTCTACAATGTAGCTTATGATCATATAAGATTTGAAAATACGGCCACAATCTTAATTTACACCTTCGAAAATATAACTGCAAAATTTTATTTAAAAATATATATTATCAGAAAAGTTCGTAGCTTTTCGTAGGTTTCTAATTTGGCATAAAGCCCGCATTTTATTTATTTTTATTTTGCGAGGGAGGGAAAAATCGACTCCGATACTTGACTGGTACTTTATTTTATCAACTCCAGAAGGAAGGCAAAATTCACCCGGGCGGGATTTGATCTGAGAATGTAAAGAGTCGTAAAGTCCTAGCTAATAACAATTTCTAATTTAGACACAAGGTCAACAATTTTGGAAGATTAAATGTCGATTAAATTGACTCCAGTACTCCACTGGTGTTTTATTTTATCGATCCCAGAAGGAGGAAAGTCCAAGTTGACCTCGGCAGAATGTAAAGAGCCTGAACGAATTATCGCAAAGCGTGTTCTCCGAATCTTTAACGATTCTGCCAACCCATCGTCCTTTAATACAATAATCTCGGCTTACAAATAATAGTAGGTGGCTAGAATAAACGGGGGAGTTGGAAAATTGGTAATTTTTCAAGGTTGTCTCCGTTGATTTAAAAAAAAACCAGAATTAATCGTTTAGTTTAGATATTGAGACCCCCAACCCATCGTATTTATTTTATAACGTATGTGATTTCTAGTAATGTACTTTTTATGTCTAAAAAAATAAATATAAAATTTCTCCGGAGATAAATTAACAAAATTTAATAAGCTTGAGTACTTCTTTATTTAGGTAAATTTCAGAGAAAAGCAGGTATACCATAACCTCACACCTCTATTATCTGGCTTCCTTCTTACGTATTTGCGACGTAAAACAACACAGGTAGTAGTAGTAGTGATGGGGTAGTGATAGTAGTAGTAGTAGTGATGGGGTAGTGATAGTAGTAGTAGTAGTGATGGTGGTAGTGATAATAGTAGTAGTAGTAGTGATAGTAGTAGTAGTAGTGATGATAGTAGTAATAGTAGTAGTAGTAGTAGTGATAGTAGTAATAGTAGTAGTAGTAGTAGTAGTAGTAGTAGTAGTGATGATAGTAGTAATAGTAGTAGTAGTAGTAGTAGTGATGATAGTAGTAATAGTAGTGATGATAGTAGTAGTGATGGTGGTAGTGATAGTAGTAGTAATAGTAGTAGTGATGATAGTAGTAGTGATGGTGGTAGTGATAGTAGTAGTGATGATAGTAGTAATAGTAGTAGTAGTAGTGATGATAGTAGTAGTGATGGTGGTAGTGATAGTAGTAGTAATAGTAGTAGTAGTAGTGATGATAGTAGTAGT